>JBAPLH010001969.1:0-27296 GCA_037897445.1 Ceriops zippeliana | reverse complement strand
TCTAATTACCTCATGTGAATTAGACTCCTTTTATTATTACCAGGACATTAAATTTTGCCTCAACCATAATGAGTATATTCTTTATGAAAAAAAATGCCCATGGACCATCTATGTCATGAATTCTTTCAAGTCAATAAACAATGGAGTAATAGATCTTAAATTTCATTTGTTATTGATATTAATTGTTGAATTCAAAATTAGATATTGCCTCCCGTTATTTGTCAATAGCAAGGCTCCTCTTTTGACCCCAAACACACTTTTTGACACATTGATCATGAAATTAATGCATGTGGCTAAACAACCTAGTATATTAATAGAATCAAACAACTATAAAGAGCATTAAAACCCTAAATCTATTTAAATCCATCAACCATAGGAGTCAGTCATCATGGTTTGCATTTCTTACATATGTGAATTGGTTTAATTCCTAAATCATGAGACATTCTAATCACCTTATGTGAATTAGGTTCCTCTTAATGTTACCAGGACTATTTGTCATGCAATAACATTGAAATTAAATTTTGCCTCAACCTTAATGAGTATATTCTTTATGAAAAAAATGCCCATGGAACATCTATATCATGAATTCATTCAATTTAATAAACAATGGAGTCCTTGATCTTAAATTTCATTTCTTATTGATATTAATTGTTGAATTCAAAATAAGACATTGCCTCCCATCATTTGTCATGAGCAAGGCTCCTCTTTTGACCCCAAACACACTTTTTGACACATTGATCATGAAATTAATGCATGTGGCTAAACAACCTAGTATATTAAAAGAATCAAACAAGTATAAAGAGCATTAAAACACTAAATCTATTTAAATCCATCAACCAAAGGAGTCAGTCATCATGGTTTGCATTTCTTACATAAGTGAGCTGGTTTAATTCCTAAATTATGAGACATTCTAATCACCTCATGTGAATTAGACTCCTTTTATTATTACCAGGACTATTTTTCATGCAATAACCTTCAAATTAAATTTTGCCTCAACCATAATGAGTATATTCTTTATGAAAAAAAATGCCCATGGACCATCTATGTCATGAATTCTTTCAAGTCAATAAACAATGGAGTAATAGATCTTAAATTTCATTTGTTATTGATATTAATTGTTGAATTCAAAATTAGATATTGCCTCCCGTTATTTGTCAATAGCAAGGCTCCTCTTTTGACCCCAAACACACTTTTTCACACATTGATCATGAAATTAACACATGTGGCTAAACAACCTAGTACATTAATAGAATCAAACAAGTATAAAGAGCGTTAAAACACTAAATCTATTTAAATCAATCAACCATAGGAGTCAGTCATCATGGTTTGCATTTCTTACATATGTGAAATTGTTTAATTCCTAAATCATGAGACATTCTAATCACCTCATGAGAATTAGGCTCCTCTTATTATTAATAGGACTATTTTTCATGCAATAACCTTCAAATTAAATTTTGCCTTAACCTTAATGAGTATATTATTCATGAAAAAAATGCCTATGGACCATCTATATCATGAATTCATTCAATTTAATAAGCAATGGAGTCCTTGATCTTAAATTTCATTTCTTTTTGATATTAATTATTGATTTCAAATTTAGATATCGCCTCCCATCATTTGTCATTAGCAAGGCTCGTCTATTGACAAACAATGGAGTCCTAGATCTTAAATTTCATTTCTTATTGTTATTAATTGTTGAATTCAAAATTAGATATTGCCTCCCATCATTTGTCATTAGCAAGGCTCCTCTTTTGACCCCAAACACACTTTTTGACACATTGATCATGAAATTAACAGATGTGGCTAAACAACCTAGTATATTAATAGAATCAAACAACTATAAAGAGCATTAAAACCCTAAATCTATTTAAATCCATCAACCATAGGAGTCAGTCATCATGGTTTGCATTTCTTACATATGTGAATTGGTTTAATTCCTAAATCATGAGACATTCTAATGACCTCATGTGAATTAGGTTCCTCTTAATCTTACCAGGACTATTTGTCATGCAATAACCGTGAAATTAAATTTTGCCTAAACCTTAATGAGTATATTCTTTATGAAAAAAATGCCCATGGACCATCTATATCATGAATTCATGCAATTTAACAAACAACGGAATCCTTGATCTTAAATTTCTTTTCTTATTGATATTAATTGTTGAATTCAAAATAAGACATTGCCTCCCATCATTTGTCATTAGCAAGGCTCCTCTTTTGACCCCAAACACACTTTTTGACACATTGATCATGAAATTAATGCATGTGGCTAAACAACCTAGTATATTAATAGAATCAAACAACTATAAAGAGCATTAAAACCCTAAATCTATTTAAATCCATCAACCATAGGAGTCAGTCATCATGGTTTGCATTTCTTACATATGTGAATTGGTTTAATTCCTAAATCATGAGACATTCTAATCACCTTATGTGAATTAGGTTCCTCTTAATGTTACCAGGACTATTTGTCATGCAATAACATTGAAATTAAATTTTGCCTCAACCTTAATGAGTATATTCTTTATGAAAAAAATGCCCATGGAACATCTATATCATGAATTCATTCAATTTAATAAACAATGGAGTCCTTGATCTTAAATTTCATTTCTTATTGATATTAATTGTTGAATTCAAAATAAGACATTGCCTCCCATCATTTGTCATTAGCAAGGCTCCTCTATTGACCGCAAAAACACACTTTTTGACACATTGATCATGAAATTAACACATGTGGCTAAACAACCTAGTATATTAATAGAATCAAACAAGTATAAAGAGCATTAAAACACTAAATTTATTTAAATCAATCAACAAAAGGAGTTAGTCATCATGGTTTGCATTTCTTACATAAGTGAACTCGTTTAATTCCTAAATCATGAGACATTCTAATCACCACATGCGAATTAGGCTCCTCTTATTATTAACAGGACTATTTTTCATGCAATAACCTTGAAATTAAATTTTGCCTCAACCTTAATAAGTATATTCTTTATGAAAAAAATGCCCATGGACCATCTATATCATGAATTCATTCAATTTAATAAGCAATGGAGTCCTTGATCTTAAATTTCATTTCTTATTGAAACTAATTGTTGAATTCAAAATTAGATATTGCCTCCCATCATTTGTCATTAGCAAGGCTCCTCTTTTGACCCCAAACACACTTTTTGACACATTGATCATGAAATTAACACATGTGGTTAAACAACCTAGTATATTTATAGAATCAAACAAGTATAAAGAGCATTAAAACACTAAATCTATTTAAATCAATCAACCAAAGGAGTCAGTCATCATGGTTTGCATTTCTTACATATGTGAACTTGTTTAATTCCTAAATCATGAGACATTCCAATCACCTCATGTGAATTAGGCTCCTCTTATTATTAACAGGACTATTTTTCATGCAATAACCTTGAAATTAAATTTTGCCTCAACCTTAATGAGTATACTATTTATGAAAAAAATGCCTATGGACGATCTATATCATGAATTCATTGAATTTAATAAGCAATGGAGTCCTTGATCTTAAATTTCATTTCTTTTTGATATTAATTGTTGAATTCAAAATTAGACATTGCCTCCCATCATTTGTCATTAGCAAGGCTCCTCTATTGACCCCAAACACATTTTTTGACACATTGATCATGAAATTAACACATGTGGCTAAACAACCTAGTATATTAAAAGAGTCAAATAAGTGTAAAGAGCATTAAAACACTAAATTTATTTAAATCAATCAACAAAAGGAGTTAGTTATCATGGTTTCCATTTCTTACATAAGTGAACTGGTTTAATTCCTAAATCATGAGACATTCTAATCACGTCATATGAATTAGGCTCCTCTTATTATTATCAGGACTATTTTTCATGCAACAACCTTGAAATTAAATTTTGCCTCAACCTTAATGAGTATATTCTTTATGAAAAAAATGCCTATGGACCATCTATATCATGAATTCATTCAATTTAATAAACAATGGAGTCTTTGATCTTAAATTTCATTTCTTATTGATATTAATTGTTGAATTCAAAATTAGATATTGCCTCCCATCATTTGTCATTAGCAAGGTTCCTCTTTTGACCGCAAACACACTTTTTGACACATTGATCATGAAATTAACGCATGTGGCTAAACAACCTAGTATATTAATAGAATCAAACAACTATAAAGAGCATTAAAACCCTAAATCTAATTAAATCCATCAACCACAAGAGTCAGACATCATGGTTTGCATTTCTTACATATGTGAATTGGTTTAATTCCTAAATCATGAGACATTCTAATCACCTTATGTGAATTAGGTTCCTCTTAATGTTACCAGGACTATTTGTCATGCAATAACATTGAAATTAAATTTTGCCTCAACCTTAATGAGTATATTCTTTATGAAAAAAATGCCCATGGAACATCTATATCATGAATTCATTCAATTTAATAAACAATGGAGTCCTTGATCTTAAATTTCATTTCTTATTGATATTAATTGTTGAATTCAAAATAAGACATTGCCTCCCATCATTTGTCATTAGCAAGGCTCCTCTATTGACCGCAAACACACTTTTTGACACATTGATCATGAAATTAACACATGTGGCTAAACAACCTAGTATATTAATAGAATCAAACAAGTATAAAGAGCATTAAAACACTAAATTTATTTAAATCAATCAACAAAAGGAGTTAGTCATCATGGTTTGCATTTCTTACATAAGTGAACTCGTTTAATTCCTAAATCATGAGACATTCTAATCACCACATGCGAATTAGGCTCCTCTTATTATTAACAGGACTATTTTTCATGCAATAACCTTGAAATTAAATTTTGCCTCAACCTTAATAAGTATATTCTTTATGAAAAAAATGCCCATGGACCATCTATATCATGAATTCATTCAATTTAATAAGCAATGGAGTCCTTGATCTTAAATTTCATTTCTTATTGAAACTAATTGTTGAATTCAAAATTAGATATTGCCTCCCATCATTTGTCATTAGCAAGGCTCCTCTTTTGACCCCAAACACACTTTTTGACACATTGATCATGAAATTAACACATGTGGCTAAACAACCTAGTATATTAATAGAGTCAAACAAGTATAAAGAGCATTAAAACACTAAACCTATTTAAATCAATCAACCAAAGGAGTCAGTCATCATGGCTTGTATTTCTTACATATGTGAACTGGTTTAATTCCTAAATCATGAGACATTCTAATCACCTCATGTGAATTAGGCTCCTTTTATTGTTACCAGGACTATTTTTCATGCAATAACCTTCAAATTAAATTTTGCCTCAACCTTAATGAGTATATTCTTTATGAAAAAAATGCCCATGGACCATCTATATCATGAATTCATTCAATTTAATAAACAATGGAGTCCTTGATCTTAAATTTCATTTCTTATTGATATTAATTGTTGAATTCAAAATTAGACATTGCCTCCCATCATTTGTCATTAGCAAGGCTCCTCTATTGACCCCAAACACAGTTTTTGACACATTGATCATGAAATTAACACATGTGGCTAAACAACCTAGTATATTAAAAGAGTCAAATAAGTGTAAAGAGCATTAAAACACTAAATTTATTTAAATCAATCAACAAAAGGAGTTAGTTATCATGGTTTCCATTTCTTACATAAGTGAACTGGTTTAATTCCTAAATCATGAGACATTCTAATCACGTCATATGAATTAGGCTCCTCTTATTATTATCAGGACTATTTTTCATGCAACAACCTTGAAATTAAATTTTGCCTCAACCTTAATGAGTATATTCTTTATGAAAAAAATGCCTATGGACCATCTATATCATGAATTCATTCAATTTAATAAACAATGGAGTCTTTGATCTTAAATTTCATTTCTTATTGATATTAATTGTTGAATTCAAAATTAGATATTGCCTCCCATCATTTGTCATTAGCAAGGCTCCTCTTTTGACCGCAAACACACTTTTTGACACATTGATCATGAAATTAACGCATGTGGCTAAACAACCTAGTATATTAATAGAATCAAACACAACTATAAAGAGCATTAAAACCCTAAATCTAATTAAATCCATCAACCACAAGGAGTCAGTCATCATGGTTTGCATTTCTTACATATGTGAATGGGTTTAATTCCTAAATCATGAGACATTCTAATCACCTTATGTGAATTAGGTTCCTCTTAATATTACCAGGACTATTTGTCATGCAATAACGTTGAAATTAAATTTTGCCTCAACCTTAATGAGTATATTCTTTATGAAAAAAATGCCCATGGAACATCTATATCATGAATTCATTCAATTTAATAAAGCAATGGAGTCCTTGATCTTAAATTTCATTTCTTATTGATATTAATTGTTGAATTCAAAATAAGACATTGCCTCCCATCATTTGTCATTAGCAAGGCTCCTCTATTGACCCCAAACACACTTTTTGACACATTGATCATGAAATTAACACATGTGGCTAAACAACCTAGTATATTAATAGAATCAAACAAGTATAAAGAGCATTAAAACACTAAATTTATTTAAATCAATCAACAAAAGGAGTTAGTCATCATGGTTTGCATTTCTTACATAAGTGAACTCGTTTAATTCCTAAATCATGAGACATTCTAATCACCACATGCGAATTAGGCTCCTCTTATTATTAACAGGACTATTTTTCATGCAATAACCTTGAAATTAAATTTTGCCTCAACCTTAATAAGTATATTCTTTATGAAAAAAATGCCCATGGACCATCTATATCATGAATTCATTCAATTTAATAAGCAATGGAGTCCTTGATCTTAAATTTCATTTCTTATTGAAACTAATTGTTGAATTCAAAATTAGATATTGCCTCCCATCATTTGTCATTAGCAAGGCTCCTCTTTTGAGCCCAAACACACTTTTTGACACCTTGATCATGAAATTAACACATGTGGTTAAACAACCTAGTATATTTATAGAATCAAACAAGTATAAAGAGCATTAAAACACTAAATCTATTTAAATCAATCAACCAAAGGAGTCAGTCATCATGGTTTGCATTTCTTACATATGTGAACTTGTTTAATTCCTAAATCATGAGACATTCCAATCACCTCATGTGAATTAGGCTCCTCTTATTATTAACAGGACTATTTTTCATGCAATAACCTTGAAATTAAATTTTGCCTCAACCGTAATGAGTATGCTATTTATGAAAAAAATGCCTATGGACGATCTATATCATGAATTCATTGAACTTAATAAGCAATGGAGTCCTTGATCTTAAATTTCATTTCTTTTTGATATTAATTGTTGAATTCAAAATTAAACATTGCCTCCCATCATTTGTCATTAGCAAGGCTCCTCTATTGACCCCAAACACATTTTTTGACACATTGATCATGAAATTAACACATGTGGCTAAACAACCTAGTATATTAAAAGAGTCAAATAAGTGTAAAGAGCATTAAAACACTAAATTTATTTAAATCAATCAACAAAAGGAGTTAGTTATCATGGTTTCCATTTCTTACATAAGTGAACTGGTTTAATTCCTAAATCATGAGACATTCTAATCACGTCATATGAATTAGGCTCCTCTTATTATTATCAGGACTATTTTTCATGCAACAACCTTGAAATTAAATTTTGCCTCAACCTTAATGAGTATATTCTTTATGAAAAAAATGCCTATGGACCATCTATATCATGAATTCATTCAATTTAATAAACAATGGAGTCTTTGATCTTAAGTTTCATTTCTTATTGATATTAATTGTTGAATTCAAAATTAGATATTGCCTCCCATCATTTGTCATTAGCAAGGTTCCTCTTTTGACCGCAAACACACTTTTTGACACATTGATCATGAAATTAACGCATGTGGCTAAACAACCTAGTATATTAATAGAATCAAACAACTATAAAGAGCATTAAAACCCTAAATCTAATTAAATCCATCAACCACAAGAGTCAGACATCATGGTTTGCATTTCTTACATATGTGAATTGGTTTAATTCCTAAATCATGAGACATTCTAATCACCTTATGTGAATTAGGTTCCTCTTAATGTTACCAGGACTATTTGTCATGCAATAACATTGAAATTAAATTTTGCCTCAACCTTAATGAGTATATTCTTTATGAAAAAAATGCCCATGGAACATCTATATCATGAATTCATTCAATTTAATAAACAATGGAGTCCTTGATCTTAAATTTCATTTCTTATTGATATTAATTGTTGAATTCAAAATAAGACATTGCCTCCCATCATTTGTCATTAGCAAGGCTCCTCTATTGACCCCAAACACACTTTTTGACACATTGATCATGAAATTAACACATGTGGCTAAACAACCTAGTATATTAATAGAATCAAACAAGTATAAAGAGCATTAAAACACTAAATTTATTTAAATCAATCAACAAAAGGAGTTAGTCATCATGGTTTGCATTTCTTACATAAGTGAACTCGTTTAATTCCTAAATCATGAGACATTCTAATCACCACATGCGAATTAGGCTCCTCTTATTATTAACAAGACTATTTTTCATGCAATAACCTTGAAATTAAATTTTGCCTCAACCTTAATAAGTATATTCTTTATGAAAAAAAATGCCCATGGACCATCTATATCATGAATTCATTCAATTTAATAAGCAATGGAGTCCTTGATCTTAAATTTCATTTCTTATTGAAACTAATTGTTGAATTCAAAATTAGATATTGCCTCCCATCATTTGTCATTAGCAAGGCTCCTCTTTTTGACCCCAAACACACTTTTTGACACATTGATCATGAAATTAACACATGTGGCTAAACAACCTAGTATATTAATAGAGTCAAACAAGTATAAAGAGCATTAAAACACTAAACCTATTTAAATCAATCAACCAAAGGAGTCGGTCATCATGGCTTGTATTTCTTACATATGTGAACTGGTTTAATTCCTAAATCATGAGACATTCTAATCACCTCATGTGAATTAGGCTCCTCTTTATTATTACCAGGGACTATTTTTTTCATGCAATAACCTTGAAAATTAAATTTTGCCTCAACCTTAATGAGTATATTCTTTATGAAAAAAATGCCCATGGACCATCTATATCATGAATTCATTCAATTTAATAAACAATGGAGTCCTTGATCTTAAATTTCATTTCTTATTGATATTAATTGTTGAATTCAAAATTAGACATTGCCTCCCATCATTTGTCATTAGCAAGGCTCCTCTATTGACCGCAAACACACTTTTTGACACATTGATCATGAAATTAACACATGTGGCTAAACAACCTAGTATATTAATAGAATCAAACAAGTATAAAGAGCATTAAAACATTAAATTTATTTAAATCAATCAACAAAAGGAGTTAGTCATCATGGTTTGCATTTCTTACATAAGTGAACTCGTTTAATTCCTAAATCATGAGACATTCTAATCACCACATGCGAATTAGGCTCCTCTTATTATTAACAGGACTATTTTTCATGCAATAACCTTGAAATTAAATTTTGCCTCAACCTTAATAAGTATATTCTTAATGAAAAAAATGCCCATGGACCATCTATATCATGAATTCATTCAATTTAATGAGCAATGGAGTCCTTGATCTTAAATTTCATTTCTTAACGATATTAATTGTTGAATTCAAAATTAGATATTGCCTCCCATCATTTGTCATTAGCAAGGCTCCTCTTTTGACCCCAAACACACTTTTTGACACATTGATCATGAAATTAACACATGTGGCTAAACAACCTAGTATATTAATAGAATCAAACATGTATAAAGAGCATTAAAACACTAAATCTATTTAAATCAATCAACCAAAGGAGTCAGTCATCATGGCTTGCATTTCTTAGATATGTGAACTGGTTTAATTCCTAAATCATGAGACATTCTAATCACCACATGCGAATTAGGCTCCTCTTATTATTAACAGGACTATTTTTCATGCAATAACCTTGAAATTAAATTTTGCCTCAACCTTAATAAGTATATTCTTTATGAAAAAAAATGCCCATGGACCATCTATATCATGAATTCATTCAATTTAATGAGCAATGGAGTCCTTGATCTTAAATTTCACTTCTTATTGATATTAATTGTTGAATTCAAAATTAGACATTGCCTCCCATCATTTGTCATTAGCAAGGCTCCTCTATTGACCCCAAACACAGTTTTTGACACATTGATCATGAAATTAACACATGTGGCTAAACAACCTAGTATATTAAAAGAGTCAAACAAGTGTAAAGAGCATTAAAACACTAAATTTATTTAAATCAATCAACAAAAGGAGTTAGTTATCATGGTTTCCATTTCTTACATAAGTGAACTGGTTTAATTCCTAAATCATGAGACATTCTAATCACCTCATATGAATTAGGCTCCTCTTATTATTATCAGGACTATTTTTCATGCAACAACCTTGAAATTAAATTTTGCCTCAACCTTAATGAGTATATTCTTTATGAAAAAAATGCCTATGGACCATCTATATCATGAATTCGTTCAATTTAATAAGCAATGGAGTCCTTGATATTAAATTTCATTTCTTATTGATATTAATTGTTGAATTCAAAATTAGATATTGCCTCCCATCATTTGTCATTAGCAAGGCACCTCTATTGACCACAAACACACTTTTTGACACATTGATCATGAAATTAACACATTTGGCTAAACAACCTAGTATATTAATAGAATCACACATGTATAAAGAGCATTAGAACACTAAATCTATTTAAATCAATCAACCAAAGGAGTCAGTCATCATGGCTTGCATTTCTTACATATGTGAACTGGTTTAATTCCTAAATCATGAGACATTCTAATCACCACATGCGAATTAGGCTCCTCTTATTATTAACAGGACTATTTTTCATGCAATAACCTTGAAATTAAATTTTGCCTCAACCTTAATAAGTATATTCTTTATGAAAAAAATGCCCATGGACCATCTATATCATGAATTCATTCAATTTAATGACCAATGGAGTCCTTGATCTTAAATTTAATTTCTTATTGATATTAATTGTTGAATTCAAAATTAGACATTGCCTCCCATCATTTGTCATTAGCAAGGCTCCTCTATTGACACCAAACACACTTTTTGACACATTGATCATGAAATTAACACATGTGACTAAACAACCTAGTATATTAAAAGAATCAAACAAGTATAAAGAGCATTAAAACATTAAATCTATTTAAATCCATCAACTAAAAGTGTCAGTCATCATGGTTTGCATTTCTTACATATGTGAACTGGTTTAATTCCTAAATCATGAGACATTCTAATCACCACATGCGAATTAGGCTCCTCTTATTATTAACAGGACTATTTTTCATGCAATAACCTTGAAATTAAATTTTGCCTCAACCTTAATAAGTATATTCTTAATGAAAAAAATGCCCATGGACCATCTATATCATGAATTCATTCAATTTAATGAGCAATGGAGTCCTTGATCTTAAATTTCATTTCTTAACGATATTAATTGTTGAATTCAAAATTAGATATTGCCTCCCATCATTTGTCATTAGCAAGGCTCCTCTTTTGACCCCAAACACACTTTTTTTGACACATTGATCATGAAATTAACACATGTGGCTAAACAACCTAGTATATTAATAGAATCAAACAAGTATAAAGAGCATTAAAACACTAAATCTATTTAAAATCAATCAACCAAAGGAGTCAGTCATCATGGCTTGCATTTCTTACATATGTGAACTGGTTTAATTCCTAAATCATGAGACATTCTAATCACCTCATGTGAATTAGGCTCCTTTTATTATTACAGGACTATTTTTCATGCAATAACCTTGAAATTAAATTTTTGCCTCAACCTTAATGAAGTATATTCTTTATGAAAAAAATGCCCATGGACCATCTATATCATGAATTCATTCAATTTAATAAGCAATGGAGTCCTTGATCTTAAATTTCATTTCTTATTGATATTAATTGTTGAATTCAAAATTAGACATTGCCTCCCATCATTTGTCATTAGCAAGGCTCCTCTATTGACCCCAAACACACTTTTTGACACATTGATCATGAAATTAACACATGTGGCTAAACAACCTAGTATATTAAAAGAATCAAACAAGTATAAAGAGCATTAAAACACTAAATTTATTTAAATCAATCAACAAAAGGAGTTAGTCATCATGGTTTGCATTTCTTACATAAGTGAACTGGTTTAATTCCTAAATCATGAGACATTCTAATCACCACATGCGAATTAGGCTCCTCTTATTATTAACAGGACTATTTTTCATGCAATAACCTTGAAATTAAATTTTGCCTCAACCTTAATGAGTATATTCTTTATGAAAAAAATGCCCATGGACCATCTATATCATGAATTCATTCAATTTAATAAACAATGGAGTCCTTGATCTTAAATTTCATTTCTTATTGATATTAATTGTTGAATTCAAAATTAGACATTGCCTCCCATCATTTGTCATTAGCAAGGCTCCTCTATTGACCCCAAACACACTTTTTGACACATTGATCATGAAATTAACACATGTGACTAAACAACCTAGTATATTAAAAGAATCAAACAAGTATAAAGAGCATTAAAACACTAAATCTATTTAAATCCATCAACTAAAGGAGTCAGTCATCATGGTTTGCATTTCTTACATATGTGAACTGGTTTAATTCCTAAATCATGAGACATTCTAATCACCACATGCGAATTAGGCTCCTCTTATTATTAACAGGACTATTTTTCATGCAATAACCTTGAAATTAAATTTTGCCTCAACCTTAATAAGTATATTCTTAATGAAAAAAATGCCCATGGACCATCTATATCATGAATTCATTCAATTTAATGAGCAATGGAGTCCTTGATCTTAAATTTCATTTCTTAACGATATTAATTGTTGAATTCAAAATTAGATATTGCCTCCCATCATTTGTCATTAGCAAGGCTCCTCTTTTGACCCCAAACACACTTTTTGACACATTGATCATGAAATTAACACATGTGGCTAAACAACCTAGTATATTAATACAATCAAACATGTATAAAGAGCATTAAAACACTAAATCTATTTAAATCAATCAACCAAAGGAGTCAGTCATCATGGCTTGCATTTCTTAGATATGTGAACTGGTTTAATTCCTAAATCATGAGACATTCTAATCACCACATGCGAATTAGGCTCCTCTTATTATTAACAGGACTATTTTTCATGCAATAACCTTGAAATTAAATTTTGCCTCAACCTTAATAAGTATATTCTTTATGAAAAAAATGCCCATGGACCATCTATATCATGAATTCATTCAATTTAATGAGCAATGGAGTCCTTGATCTTAAATTTCACTTCTTATTGATATTAATTGTTGAATTCAAAATTAGACATTGCCTCCCATCATTTGTCATTAGCAAGGCTCCTCTATTGACCCCAAACACAGTTTTTGACACATTGATCATGAAATTAACACATGTGGCTAAAACAACCTAGTATATTAAAAGAGTCAAACAAGTGTAAAGAGCATTAAAACACTAAATTTATTTAAATCAATCAACAAAAGGAGTTAGTTATCATGGTTTCCATTTCTTACATAAGTGAACTGGTTTAATTCCTAAATCATGAGACATTCTAATCACCTCATATGAATTAGGCTCCTCTTATTATTATCAGGACTATTTTTCATGCAAAAAACCTTGAAATTAAATTTTGCCTCAACCTTAATGAGTATATTCTTTATGAAAAAAATGCCTATGGACCATCCAT
Source organism: Ceriops zippeliana (assembly GCA_037897445.1). Taxonomy (NCBI): domain Eukaryota; kingdom Viridiplantae; phylum Streptophyta; class Magnoliopsida; order Malpighiales; family Rhizophoraceae; genus Ceriops; species Ceriops zippeliana. The sequence continues at coordinate 13,538 of JBAPLH010001969.1, read as the reverse complement.
ATCATGAATTCGTTCAAATTAATAAGCAATGGAGTCCTTGATATTAAATTTCATTTCTTATTGATATTAATTGTTGAATTCAAAATTAGATATTGCCTCCCATCATTTGTCATTAGCAAGGCTCCTCTATTGACCCCAAACACACTTTTTGACACATTGATCATGAAATTAACACATTTGGCTAAACAACCTAGTATATTAATAGAATCACACATGTATAAAGAGCATTAAAACACTAAATCTATTTAAATCAATCAACCAAAGGAGTCAGTCATCATGGCTTGCATTTCTTACATATGTGAACTGGTTTAATTCCTAAATCATGAGACATTCTAATCACCACATGCGAATTAGGCTCCTCTTATTATTAACAGGACTATTTTTCATGCAATAACCTTGAAATTAAATTTTGCCTCAACCTTAATAAGTATATTCTTTATGAAAAAAATGCCCATGGACCATCTATATCATGAATTCATTCAATTTAATGAGCAATGGAGTCCTTGATCTTAAATTTAATTTCTTATTGATATTAATTGTTGAATTCAAAATTAGACATTGCCTCCCATCATTTGTCATTAGCAAGGCTCCTCTATTGACACCAAACACACTTTTTGACACATTGATCATGAAATTAACACATGTGACTAAACAACCTAGTATATTAAAAGAATCAAACAAGTATAAAGAGCATTAAAACACTAAATCTATTTAAATCCATCAACTAAAGGAGTGAGTCATCATGGTTTGCATTTCTTACATATGTGAACTGGTTTAATTCCTAAATCATGAGACATTCTAATCACCACATGCGAATTAGGCTCCTCTTATTATTAACAGGACTATTTTTCATGCAATAACCTTGAAATTAAATTTTGCCTCAACCTTAATAAGTATATTCTTAATGAAAAAAAATGCCCATGGACCATCTATATATCATGAATTCATTCAATTTAATGAGCAATGGAGTCCTTGATCTTAAATTTCATTTGTTAACGATATTAATTGTTGAATTCAAAATTAGATATTGCCTCCCATCATTTGTCATTAGCAAGGCTCCTCTTTTGACCCCAAACACACTTTTTGACACATTGATCATGAAATTAACACATGTGGCTAAACAACCTAGTATATTAATAGAATCAAACATGTATAAAGAGCATTAAAACACTAAATCTATTTAAATCAATCAACCAAAGGAGTCAGTCATCATGGCTTGCATTTCTTAGATATGTGAAACTGGTTTAATTCCTAAATCATGAGACATTCTAATCACCACATGCGAATTAGGCTCCTCTTATTATTAACAGGACTATTTTTCATGCAATAACCTTGAAATTAAATTTTGCCTCAACCTTAATAAGTATATTCTTTATGAAAAAAATGCCCATGGACCATCTATATCATGAATTCATTCAATTTAATGAGCAATGGAGTCCTTGATCTTAAATTTCACTTCTTATTGATATTAATTGTTGAATTCAAAATTAGACATTGCCTCCCATCATTTGTCATTAGCAAGGCTCCTCTATTGACCCCAAACACAGTTTTTGACACATTGATCATGAAATTAACACATGTGGCTAAACAACCTAGTATATTAAAAGAATCAAACAAGTGTAAAGAGCATTAAAACAGTAAATTTATTTAAGTCAATCAACAAAAGGAGTTAGTTATCATGGTTTCCATTTCTTACATAAGTGAACTGGTTTAATTCCTAAATCATGAGACATTCTAATCACCTCATATGAATTAGGCTCCTCTTATTATTATCAGGACTATTTTTCATGCAACAACCTTGAAATTAAATTTTGCCTCAACCTTAATGAGTATATTCTTTATGAAAAAAATGCCTATGGACCATCTATATCATGAATTCATTCAATTTAATAAACAATGGAGTCTTTGATCTTAAATTTCATTTCTTATTGATATTAATTGTTGAATTCAAAATTAGACATTGCCTCCCATCATTTGTCATTAGCAAGGCTCCTCTATTGACCCCAAACACACTTTTTGACACATTGATCATGAAATTAACACATGTGACTAAACAACCTAGTATATTAAAAGAATCAAACAAGTATAAAGAGCATTAAAACACTAAATCTATTTAAATCCATCAACCAAAGGAGTCAGTCATCATGGTTTGCATTTCTTACATATGTGAACTGGTTTAATTCCTAAATCATGAGACATTCTAATCACCACATGCGAATTAGGCTCCTCTTATTATTAACAGGACTATTTTTCATGCAATAACCTTGAAATTAAATTTTGCCTCAACCTTAATAAGTATATTCTTTATGAAAAAAATGCCCATGGACCATCTATATCATGAATTCATTCAATTTAATGAGCAATGGAGTCCTTGATCTTAAATTTCATTTCTTATTGATATTAATTGTTGAATTCAAAATTAGACATAGCCTCCCATCATATTTCATTAGCAAGGCTCCTCTATTGACCCCAAACACACTTTTTGACACATTGATCATGAAATTAACACATGTGGCTAAACAACCTAGTATATTAATAGAATCAAACAAGTATAAAGAGCATTAAAACACTAAATTTATTTAAATCAATAAACAAAAGGAGTTAGTCTTCATGGTTTGCATTTCTTACATAAGTGAACTCGTTTAATTCTTAAATCATGAGACATTCTAATCACCTCATGTGAATTAGGTTCCTCTTAGTGTTACCAGGACTATTTGTCATGCAATAACCTTGAAATTAAATTTTGCCTGAACCTTAATGAGTATATTCTTTATGAAAAAAATGCCAATGGACCATCTATATCATGAATTCATTCAATTTAACAAACAACGGAATCCTTGATCTTAAATTTCTTTTCTTATTGATATTAATTGTTGAATTCAAAATTAGATATTGCCTCCCATCATTTGTCATTAGCAAGGCTCCTCTTTTGACCCCAAACACACTTTTTGACACATTGATCATGAAATTAACGCATGTGGCTAAACAACCTAGTATATTAATAGAATCAAACAACTATAAAGAGCATTAAAACCCTAAATCTAATTAAATCCATCAACCACAGCAGTCAGACATCATGGTTTGCATTTCTTACATATGTGAATTGGTTTAATTCCTAAATCATGAGACATTCTAATCACCTTATGTGAATTAGGTTCCTCTTAATGTTACCAGGACTATTTGTCATGCAATAACATTGAAATTAAATTTTGCCTCAACCTTAATGAGTATATTCTTTATGAAAAAAATGCCCATGGACCATCTATATCATGAATTCATTCAATTTAATAAACAATGGAGTCCTTGATCTTAAATTTCATTTCTTATTGATATTAATTGTTGAATTCAAAATTAGATATTGCCTCCCATCATTTGTCATTAGCAATGCTCCTCTATTGACCCCAAAAACATTTTTTGACACATTGATCATGAAATTAACAGACATGGCTAAACAACCTAGTATATTAATAAAATCAAACAAGTATAAAGAGCATTAAAACACTAAATCTATTTAAATCCATCAACCAAAGGAGTCAGTCATCATGGTTTGCATTTCTTACATATGTGAAATGGTTTAATTCATAAATCATGAGACATTCTAATCACCTCATGTGAATTAGTCTCCTCTTATTGTTACCAGGACTATTTTTCATGCAATAACCTTGAAATTAAATTTTGCCTCAACCATAATGAGTATATTCTTTATGAAAAAAATGTCCATGGACCATCTATATCATGAATTCTTTCAATTCAACAAACAATGAAGTACTAGATCTTAAATTTCATTTGTTATTGATATTAATTGTTGAATTCAAAATTAGATATTGCCTCCCATCATTTGTCTATAGCAAGGCTCCTCTTTTGACCCCAAACACACTTTTTGACACATTGATCATGAAATTAACACATGTGGTTAAACAACCTAGTATATTTATAGAATCAAACAAGTATAAAGAGCATTAAAACACTAAATCTATTTAAATCAATCAACCAAAGGAGTCAGTCATCATGGTTTGCATTTCTTACATATGTGAACTTGTTTAATTCCTAAATCATGAGACATTCCAATCACCTCATGTGAATTAGGCTCCTCTTATTATTAACAGGACTATTTTTCATGCAATAACCTTGAAATTAAATTTTGCCTCAACCTTAATGAGTATACTATTTATGAAAAAAATGCCTATGGACGATCTATATCATGAATTCATTGAATTTAATAAGCAATGGAGTCCTTGATCTTAAATTTCATTTCTTTTTGATATTAATTGTTGAATTCAAAATTAGACATTGCCTCCCATCATTTGTCATTAGCAAGGCTCCTCTATTGACCCCAAACACAGTTTTTGACACATTGATCATGAAATTAACACATGTGGCTAAACAACCTAGTATATTAAAAGAGTCAAATAAGTGTAAAGAGCATTAAAACACTAAATTTATTTAAATCAATCAACAAAAGGAGTTAGTTATCATGGTTTCCATTTCTTACATAAATGAACTGGTTTAATTCCTAAATCATGAGACATTCTAATCACGTCATATGAATTAGGCTCCTCTTATTATTATCAGGACTATTTTTCATGCAACAACCTTGAAATTAAATTTTGCCTCAACCTTAATGAGTATATTCTTTATGAAAAAAATGCCTATGGACCATCTATATCATGAATTCATTCAATTTAATAAACAATGGAGTCTTTGATCTTAAATTTCATTTCTTATTGATATTAATTGTTGAATTCAAAATTAGATATTGCCTCCCATCATTTGTCATTAGCAAGGCACCTCTATTGACCACAAACACACTTTTTGACACATTGATCGTGAAATTAACACATGTGGCTAAACAACCTAGTATATTAATAGAATCAAACAAGTATAAAGAGCATTAAAACACTAAATTTATTTAAATCAATCAACAAAAGGAGTTAGTCATCATGGTTTGCATTTCTTACATAAGTGAACTGGTTTAATTCCTAAATCATGAGACATTCTAATCACCTCATATGAATTAGGCTCCTCTTATTATTATCAGGACTATTTTTCATGCAATAACTTTGAAATTAAATTTTGCCTCAACCTTAATAAGTATATTCTTTATGAAAAAAAAATGCCTATGGACCATCTATATCATGAATTCATTCAATTTAATAAACAATGGAGTCCTTGATCTTAAATTTCATTTCTTATTGATATTAATTGTTGAATTCAAAATTAGACATTGCCTCCCATCATTTGTCATTAGCAAGGCTCCTCTATTGACCCCAAACACACTTTTTGACACATTGACCATGAAATTAACACATGTGGCTAAACAACCTAGTATATTAAAAGAATCAAACAAGTATAAAGAGCATTAAAACACTAAATCTATTTAAATCCATCAACTAAAGGAGTCAGTCATCATGGTTTGCATTTCTTACATATGTGAACTGGTTTAATTCTTAAATCATGAGACATTCTAATCACCACATGCGAATTAGGCTCCTCTTATTATTAACAGGACTATTTTTCATGCAATAACCTTGAAATTAAATTTTGCCTCAACCTTAATAAGTATATTCTTAATGAAAAAAATGCCCATGGACCATCTATATCATGAATTCATTCAATTTAATGAGCAATGGAGTCCTTGATCTTAAATTTCATTTCATAATGATATTAATTGTTGAATTCAAAATTAGATATTGCCTCCCATCATTTGTCATTAGCAAGGCTCCTCTATTGACCCCAAACACACTTTTTGGCACATTGATCATGAAATTAACACATGTGGCTAAACAACCTAGTATATTAATAGAATCAAACATGTATAAAGAGCATTAAAACACTAAATCTATTTAAATCAATCAACCAAAGGAGTCAGTCATCATGGCTTGCATTTCTTACATATGTGAACTGGTTTAATTCCTAAATCATGAGACATTCTAATCACCACATGCGAATTAGGCTCCTCTTATTATTAACAGGACTATTTTTCATGCAATAACCTTGAAATTAAATTTTGCCTCAACCTTAATAAGTATATTCTTTATGAAAAAAATGCCCATGGACCATCTATATCATGAATTCATTCAATTTAATGAGCAATGGAGTCCTTGATTTGAAATTTCATTTCTTATTGATATTAATTGTTGAATTCAAAATTAGATATTGCCTCCCATCATTTGTCATTAGCAAGGCTCCTCTTTTGACCCCAAACACACTTTTTGACACATTGATCATGAAATTAACACATGTGGCTAAACAACCTAGTATATTAATAGAATCAAACAAGTATAAAGAGCATTAAAACACTAAATCTATTTAAATCAATCAACCAAAGGAGTCAGTCATCATGGCTTGCATTTCTTACATATGTGAACTGGTTTAATTCCTAAATCATGAGACATTCTAATCACCACATGCGAATTAGGCTCCTCTTATTATTAACAGGACTATTTTTCATGCAATAACCTTGAAATTAAATTTTGCCTCAACCTTAATAAGTATATTCTTTATGAAAAAAAAATGCCCATGGACCATCTATATCATGAATTCATTCAATTTAATGAACAATGGAGTCCTTGATCTTAAATTTCATTTCATAATGATATTAATTGTTGAATTCAAAATTAGATATTGCCTCCCATCATTTGTCATTAGCAAGGCTCCTCTTTTGACCCCAAACACACTTTTTGGCACATTGATCATGAAATTAACACATGTGGCTAAACAACCTAGTATATTAATAGAATCAAACATGTATAAAGAGCATTAAAACACTAAATCTATTTAAATCAATCAACCAAAGGAGTCAGTCATCATGGCTTGCATTTCTTACATATGTGAACTGGTTTAATTCCTAAATCATGAGACATTCTAATCACCACATGCGAATTAGGCTCCTCTTATTATTAACAGGACTATTTTTCATGCAATAACCTTGAAATTAAATTTTGCCTCAACCTTAATAAGTATATTCTTTATGAAAAAAATGCCCATGGACCATCTATATCATGAATTCATTCAATTTAATGAGCAATGGAGTCCTTGATTTTAAATTTCATTTCTTATTGATATTAATTGTTGAATTCAAAATTAGACATTGCCTCCCATCATTTGTCATTAGCAAGGCTCCTCTATTGACCCCAAACACAGTTTTTGACATATTGGTCATGAAATTAACACATGTGGCTAAACAACCTAGTATATTAAAAGAATCAAACAAGTGTAAAGAGCATTAAAACAGTAAATTTATTTAAATCAATCAACAAAAGGAGTTAGTCATCATGGTTTGCATTTCTTACACAAGTGAACTGGTTTAATTCCTAAATCATGAGACATTCTAATCACCTCATATGAATTAGGCTCCTCTTATTATTATCAGGACTATTTTTCATGCAATAACTTTGAAATTAAATTTTGCCTCAACCTTAATAAGTATATTCTTTATGAAAAAAAAATGCCTACGGACCATCTATATCATGAATTCATTCAATTTAATAAACAATGGAGTCCTTGATCTTAAATTTCATTTCTTATTGATATTAATTGTTGAATTCAAAATTAGATATTGCCTCCCATCATTTGTCATTAGCAAGGCTCCTCTTTTGACCCCAAACACACTTTTTGACACATTGATCATGAAATTAACGCATGTGGCTAAACAACCTAGTATATTAATGGAATCAAACAAGTATAAAGAGCATTAAAACACTAAATCTATTTAAATCAATCAACCAAAGGAGTCAGTCATCATGGCTTGCATTTCTTACATATGTGAACTGGTTTAATTCCTTAATCATGAGACATTCTAATCACCTCATATGAATTAGGCTCCTCTTATTATTATCAGGACTATTTTTCATGCAACAACCTTGAAATTAAATTTTGCCTCAACCTTAATGAGTATATTCTTTATGAAAAAAATGCCTATGGACTATCTATATCATGAATTCATTCAATTTAATAAGCAATGGAGTCCTTGATATTAAATTTCATTTCTTATTGATATTAATTGTTGAATTCAAAATTAGATATTGCCTCCCATCATTTGTCATTAGCAAGGCACCTCTATTGACCACAAACACACTTTTTGACACATTGATCATGAAATTAACACATGTGGCTAAACAACCTAGTATATTAATAGAATCAAACAAGTATAAAGAGCATTCAAACACTAAATTTATTTAAATCAATCAACAAAAGGAGTTAGTCATCATGGTTTGCATTTCTTACACAAGTGAACTGGTTTAATTCCTAAATCATGAGACATTCTAATCACCTCATATGAATTAGGCTCCTCTTATTATTATCAGGACTATTTTTCATGCAATAACTTTGAAATTAAATTTTGCCTCAACCTTAATAAGTATATTCTTTATGAAAAAAAAATGCCTACGGACCATCTATATCATGAATTCATTGAATTTAATAAACAATGGAGTCCTTGATCTTAAATTTCATTTCTTATTGATATTAATTGTTGAATTCAAAATTAGACATTGCCTCCCATCATTTGTCATTAGCAAGGCTCCTCTTTTGACCCCAAACACACTTTTTGACACATTGATCATGAAATTAACGCATGTGGCTAAACAACCTAGTATATTAATAGAATCAAACAAGTATAAAGAGCATTAAAACACTAAATCTATTTAAATCAATCAACCAAAGGAGTCAGTCATCATGGCTTGCATTTCTTACATATGTGAATTGGTTTAATTCCTAAATCATGAGACATTCTAATCACCTCATGTGAATTAGGCTCCTCTTATTATTACCAGGACTATTTTTCATGCAATAACCTTGAAATTAAATTTTGCCTCAACCTTAATGAGTATATTCTTTATGAAAAAAAATGCCCATGGACCATCTATATCATGAATTCATTCAATTTAATAAACAATGGAGTCCTTGATCTTAAATTTCATTTCTTATTGATATTAATTGTTGAATTCAAAATTAGATATTGCCTCCCATCATTTGTCATTAGCAAGGCTCCTCTTTTGACCCCAAACACACTTTTTGACACATTGATCATGAAATTAACGCATGTGGCTAAACAACCTAGTATATTAATAGAATCAAACAAGTATAAAGAGCATTAAAACACTAAATCTATTTAAATCAATCAACCAAAGGAGTCAGTCATCATGGTTTGCATTTCTTACATATGTGAACTGGTTTAATTCCTAAATCATGAGACATTCTAATCACCACATGCGAATTAGGCTCCTCTTATTATTAACAGGACTATTTTTCATGCAATAACCTTGAAATTAAATTTTGCCTCAACCTTAATAAGTATATTCTTTATGAAAAAAAAATGCCTACGGACCATCTATATCATGAATTCATTCAATTTAATAAACAATGGAGTCCTTGATCTTAAATTTCATTTCTTATTGATATTAATTGTTGAATTCAAAATTAGACATTGCCTCCCAACATTTGTCATTAGCAAGGCTCCTCTATTGACCCCAAACACACTTTTTGACACATTGACCATGAAATTAACACATGTGACTAAACAACCTAGTATATTAAAAGAATCAAACAAGTATAAAGAGCATTAAAACACTAAATTTATTTAAATCAATCAACCAAAGGAGTTAGTCATCATGGTTTGCATTTCTTACATAAGTGAACTGGTTTAATTCCAAAATCATGAGACATTCTAATCACCTCATGTGAATTAGGCTCCTCTTATTATTACCAGGACTTTTTTTCATGCAATAACCTTGAAATTAAATTTTGCCTCAACCTTAATGAGTATATTCTTTATGAAAAAAAAATGCCCATGGACCATCTATATCATGAATTCATTCAATTTAATAAACAATGGAGTCCTTGATCTTAAATTTCATTTCTTATTGATATTAATTGTTGAATTCAAAATTAGACATTGCCTCCCATCATTTGTCATTAGCAAGGCTCCTCTATTGACCCCAAACACACTTTTTGACACATTGACCATGAAATTAACACATGTGACTAAACAACCTAGTATATTAAAAGAATCAAACAAGTATAAAGAGCATTAAAACACTAAATCTATTTAAATCCATAACCTAAAGGAGTCAGTCATCATGGTTTGCATTTCTTACATATGTGAACTGGTTTAATTCCTAAATCATGAGACATTCTAATCACCACATGCGAATTAGGCTCCTCTTATTATTAACAGGACTATTTTTCATGCAATAACCTTGAAATTAAATTTTGCCTCAACGTTAATAAGTATATTCTTTATGAAAAAAATGCCCATGGACCATCTATATCATGAATTCATTAAATTTAATGAGCAATGGAGTCCTTGCTCTTAAATTTCATTTCTTGTTGATATTAATTGTTGAATTCAAAATTAGATAATTGCCTCCCATCATTTGTCATTAGCAAGGCTCCTCTTTTGACCCCAAACACACTTTTTGACACATTGATCATGAAATTAACACATGTGCCTAAACAACCTAGTATATTAAAAGACACAAACAAGTATAAAGAGCATTAAAACACTAAATCTATTTAAATCCATCAACTAAAGGAGTCAGTCATCATGGTTTGCATTTCTTACATATGTGAACTGGTTTATTTCCTAAATCATGATACATTCTAATCACCACATGCGAATTAGGCTCCTCTTATTATTAACAGGACTATTTTTCATGCAATAACCTTGAAATTAAATTTTGCCCCAACATTAATAAGTATATTCTTTATGAAAAAAATGCCCATGGACCATCTATATCATGAATTCATTCAATTTAATGAGCAATGGAGTCCTTGATCTTAAATTTCATTTCTTATTGATATTAATTGTTGAATTCAAAATTAGATATTGCCTCCCATCATTTGTCATTAGCAAGGCTCCTCTTTTGACCCCAAACACACTTTTTGACACATTGATCATGAAATTAACGCATGTGGCTAAACAACCTAGTATATTAATAGAATCAAACAAGTATAAAGAGCATTAAAACACTAAATCTATTTAAATCAATCAACCAAAGGAGTCAGTCATCATGGCTTGCATTTCTTACATATGTGAACTGGTTTAATTCCTTAATCATGAGACATTCTAATCACCTCATATGAATTAGGCTCCTCTTATTATTATCAGGACTATTTTTCATGCAACAACCTTGAAATTAAATTTTGCCTCAACCTTAATGAGTATATTCTTTATGAAAAAAATGCCTATGGACTATCTATATCATGAATTCATTCAATTTAATAAGCAATGGAGTCCTTGATATTAAATTTCATTTCTTATTGATATTAATTGTTGAATTCAAAATTAGATATTGCCTCCCATCATTTGTCATTAGCAAGGCACCTCTATTGACCACAAACACACTTTTTGACACATTGATCATGAAATTAACACATGTGGCTAAACAACCTAGTATATTAATAGAATCAAACATGTATAAAGAGCATTAAACCACTAAATCTATTTAAATCAATTAACCAAAGGAGTTAGTCATCATGGTTTGCATTTCTTACATATGTGAACTGGTTTAATTCCTAAATCATGAGACATTCTAATCACCACATGTGAATTAGGCTCCTCTTATTATTAACAGGACTATTTTTCATGCAATAACCTTGAAATTAAATTTTGCCTCAACCTTAATAAGTATATTCTTTATGAAAAAAATGCCCATGGACCATCTATATCATGAATTCATTCAATTTAATGAGCAATGGAGTCCTTGATCTTAAATTTCATTTCTTATTGATATTAATTGTTGAATTCAAAATTAGACATTGCCTCCCATCATTTGTCATTAGCAAGGCTCCTCTATTGACCCCAAACACAGTTTTTGACATATTGGTCATGAAATTAACACATGTGGCTAAACAACCTAGTATATTAAAAGAATCAAACAAGTGTAAAGAGCATTAAAACACTAAATTTATTTAAATCAATCAACAAAAGGAGTTAGTTATCATGGTTTGCATTTCTTACATAAGTGAACTGGTTTAATTCCTAAATCATGAGACATTCTAATCACCTCATATGAATTAGGCTCCTCTTATTATTATCAGGACTATTTTTCATGCAACAACCTTGAAATTAAATTTTGCCTCAACCTTAATGAGTATATTCTTTATGAAAAAAATGCCTATGGACCATCTATATCATGAATTCATTCAATTTAATAAACAATGGCTTCCTTGATCTTAAATTTCATTTCTTATTGATATTAATTGTTGAATTCAAAATTAGACATTGCCTTCCATCATTTGTCATTAGCAAGGCTCCTCTATTGACTCCAAACACACTTTTTGACACATTGATCATGAAATTAACACATGTGTCTAAACAACCTAGTATATTAAAAGAATCAAACAAGTATAAAGAGCATTAAAACACTAAATCTATTTAAATCCATCAACCAAAGGAGTCAGTCATCATGGTTTGCATTTCTTACATATGTGAACTGGTTTAATTCCTAAATCATGAGACATTCTAATCACCACATGCGAATTAGGCTCCTTTTATTATTAACAAGACTATTTTTCATGCAATAACCTTGAAATTAAATTTTGCCTCAACCTTAATAAGTATATTCTTTATGAAAAAAATGCCCATGGACCATCTATATCATGAATTCATTCAATTTAATGAGCAATGGAGTCCTTGCTCTTAAATTTCATTTCTTGTTGATATTAATTGTTGAATTCAAAATTAGATATTGCCTCCCATCATTTGTCATTAGCAAGGCTCCTCTTTTGACCCCAAACACACTTTTTGACACATTTATCATGAAATTAACACATGTGGCTAAACAACCTAGTACATTAATAGAATCAAACAAGTATAAAGAGCATTAAAACACTAAATCTATTTAAATCAATCAACCAAAGGAGTCAGTCATCATTGGTTGCATTTCTTACATATCTGAACTGGTTTAATTCCTAAATCATGAGACATTCTAATCAACACATGCGAATTAGGCTGCTCTTATTATTAACAGGACTATTTTTCATGCAATAACCTTGAAATTAAATTTTGCCTCAACATTAATAAGTATATTCTTTATGAAAAAAATGCCCATGGACCATCTATATCATGAATTCATTCAATTTAATGAGCAATGGAGTCCTTGATCTTAAATTTCATTTCTTATTGATATTAATTGTTGAATTCAAAATTAAATATTGCCACCCATCATTTGTCATAAGCAAGGCTCCTCTTTTGACCCCAAACACACTTTTTCACACATTGATCATGAAATTAATCGCATGTGGCTAAAGAACCTAGTATATTAATAGAATCAAACAAGTATAAAGAGCATTAAAACACTAAATCTATTTAAATCAATCAACGAAAGGAGTCAGTCATCATGGCTTGCATTTCTTACATATGTGAACTGGTTTAATTCCTAAATCATGAGACATTCTAATCACCACATGCGAATTAGGCTCCTCTTATTATTAACAGGACTATTTTTCATGCAATAACCTTGAAATTAAATTTTGCCTCAACCATAATGAGTATATTCTGTATGAGAAAAATTCCCATGAACCATCTATATCAT
>JBAPLH010001968.1:0-19205 GCA_037897445.1 Ceriops zippeliana | reverse complement strand
TTGGAATTGAAACAATTAATATCAAAAAAATGCTAATCAAGATCAAGGACACCATTGGGTTTTGGAATTGAATGAATTCATGGTATAAATGGTTCATGGACATTGTTTTGCAATGAATATTGTTCTTAGAAAGGACACAAAGATAATTTCATGGTCATTGCATGAAAAATAATAGTCCTTGGACAAAAAGCAATCCAAGATGAATGACTCATTTGGTTGATGGAAGTAAAGACATTTAGAGTTATAAAGGTGTTTAGACTTGTATGTTTTAATTAATATAACTAGGTAGTTTAACCACAAATGTTCATTTCATGATCACTTTATCAAAAAAACGTGTTTGGAACCAACAAAGGGAGCCTTGCTTACCAGAAATGATAGGGGGGACACTTTATTTTGGAATTGAAAACAATTAATATCAAAAAAATGCTAATCAAGATCAAGGACACCATTGGGTTTTGGAATTGAATGAATTCATGGTATAAATGGTTCATGGACATTGTTTTGCAATGAATATTGTTCTTAGAAAGGACACAAAGATAATTTCATGGTCATTGCATGAAAAATAGTCCTTGGAACAAAAAGGAGGAGCATGATTACCATGAGGACATTAGAAAGTCTCAGTATTTAGGGATTAAACCACTTAACATTAGTACAAAAAGCAATCCAAGATGAATGACTCATTTGGTTGATGGAAGTAAAGACATTTAGAGTTTTAAAGGTGTTTAGACTTGTATGTTTTAATTAATAAACTAGGTAGTTTAACCACAAATGTTCATTTCATGATCACTTTATCAAAACGTGTGTTTGGAACCACAAAGGGAGCCTTGCTTACCAGAAATGATAGGGGGGACACTTTATTTTGGAATTGAAACAATTAATATCAAAAAAAATGCTAATCAAGATCAAGGACACCATTGGGTTTTGGAATTGAATGAATTCATGGTATAAATGGTTCATGGACATTGTTTTGCAATGAATATTGTTCTTAGAAAGGACACAAAGATAATTTCATGGTCATTGCATGAAAAATAGTCCTTGGAACAAAAAGAGGAGCATGATTACCATGAGGACATTAGAAAGTCTCAGTATTTTTTAGGGATTTAAACCACTTAACATTAGTACAAAAAGCAATCCAAGATGAATGACTCATTTGGTTGATGGAAGTAAAGACATTTAGAGTTTTAAAGGTGTTTTAGACTTGTATGTTTTAATTAATAAACTAGGTAGTTTAACCACAAATGTTCATTTCATGATCACTTTATCAAAAAACTGTGTTTTTGGAACCACAAAGGGAGCCTTGCTTACCAGAAATGATAGGGGGGACACTTTATTTTGGAATTGAAACAATTAATATCAAAAAAAAATGCTAATCAAGATCAAGGACACCATTGGGTTTTGGAATTGAATGAATTCATGGTATAAATGGTTCATGGACATTGTTTTGCAATGAATATTGTTCTTAGAAAGGACACAAAGATAATTTCATGGTCATTGCATGAAAAATAGTCCTTGGAACAAAAAGAGGAGCATGATTTACCATGATGACATTAGAAAGTCTCAGTATTTAGGGATTAAACCACTTAACATTAGTACAAAAAGCAATCCAAGATGAATGACTCATTTGGTTGATGGAAGTAAAGACATTTAGAGTTTTTTAAAGGTGTTTAGACTTGTATGTTTTAATTAATAAACTAGGTAGTTTAACCACAAATGTTCATTTCATGATCACTTTATCAAAACGTGTGTTTGGAACCACAAAGGGAGCCTTGCTTACCAGAAATGATAGGGGGGACACTTTATTTTGGAATTGAAACAATTAATATCAAAAAAATGCTAATCAAGATCAAGGACACCATTGGGTTTTGGAATTGAATGAATTCATGGTATAAATGGTTTCATGGACATTGTTTTGCAATGAATATTGTTCTTAGAAAGGACACAAAGATAATTTTCATGGTCATTGCATGAAAAATAGTCCTTGGAACAAAAAGAGGAGCATGATTACCATGAGGACATTAGAAAGTCTCAGTATTTAGGGATTAAACCACTTAACATTAGTACAAAAAGCAATCCAAGATGAATGACTCATTTGGTTGATGGAAGTAAAGACATTTAGAGTTTTAAAGGTGTTTAGACTTGTATGTTTTAATTAATATACTAGGTAGTTTAACCACAAATGTTCATTTCATGATCACTTTATCAAAACGTGTGTTTGGAACCACAAAGGGACCCTTGCTTACCAGAAATGATAGGGGGGGACACTTTATTTTGGAATTGAAACAATTAATATCAAAAAAATGCTAATCAAGATCAAGGACACCATTGGGTTTTGGAATTGAATGAATTCATGGTATAAATGGTTCATGGACATTGTTTTGCAATGAATATTGTTCTTAGAAAGGACACAAAGATAATTTCATGGTCATTGCATGAAAAATAGTCCTTGGAACAAAAAGAGGAGCATGATTTACCATGAGGACATTAGAAAGTCTCAGTATTTTGGCAGTACACCACTTAACATTAGTACAAAAAGCAATCCAAGATGAATGACTCATTTGGTTGATGGAAGTAAAGACATGTAGAGATTTAAAGGTGTTTAGACTTGTATGTTTTTAATTAATAAACTAGGTAGTTTAACCACAAATGTTCATTTCATGATCACTTTATCAAAACGTGTGTTTGGAACCACAAAAGGGAGCCTTGCTTACCAGAAATGATAGGGGGGACACTTTATTTTGGAATTGAAACAATTAATATCAAAAAAAATGCTAATCAAGATCAAGGACACCATTGGGTTTTGGAATTGAATGAATTCATGGTATAAATGGTTCATGGACATTGTTTTGCAATGAATATTGTTCTTAGAAAGGACACAAAGATAATTTCATGGTCATTGCATGAAAAATAGTCCTTGGAACAAAAAGAGGAGCATGATTACCATGAGGACATTAGAAAGTCTCAGTATTTAGGGATTAAACCACTTAACATTAGTACAAAAAGCAATCCAAGATGAATGACTCATTTGGTTGATGGAAGTAAAGACATTTAGAGTTTTAAAGGTGTTTAGACTTGTATGTTTTAATTAATATACTAGGTAGTTTAACCACAAATGTTCATTTCATGATCACTTTATCAAAACGTGTGTTTGGAACCACAAAGGGAGCCTTGCTTACCAGAAATGATAGGGGGGACACTTTATTTTGGAATTGAAACAATTAATATCAAAAAAATGCTAATCAAGATCAAGGACACCATTGGGTTTTGGAATTGAATGAATTCATGGTATAAATGGTTCATGGACATTGTTTTGCAATGAATATTGTTCTTAGAAAGGACACAAAGATAATTTCATGGTCATTGCATGAAAAATAGTCCTTGGAACAAAAAGAGGAGCATGATTACCATGAGGACATTAGAAAGTCTCAGTATTTAGGGATTAAACCACTTAACATTAGTACAAAAAGCAATCCAAGATGAATGACTCATTTGGTTGATGGAAGTAAAGACATTTAGAGTTTTAAAGGTGTTTAGACTTGTATGTTTTAATTAATAAACTAGGTAGTTTAACCACAAATGTTCATTTCATGATCACTTTATCAAAACGTGTGTTTGGAACCACAAAGGGAGCCTTGCTTACCAGAAATGATAGGGGGGACACTTTATTTTGGAATTGAAACAATTAATATATCAAAAAAAATGCTAATCAAGATCAAGGACACCATTGGGTTTTGGAATTGAATGAATTCATGGTATAAATGGTTCATGGACATTGTTTTGCAATGAATATTGTTCTTAGAAAGGACACAAAGATAATTTCATGGTCATTGCATGAAAAATAGTCCTTGGAACAAAAAGAGGAGGAGCATGATTACCATGAGGACATTAGAAAGTCTCAGTATTTTAGGGATTAAACCACTTAACATTAGTACAAAAAAGCAATCCAAGATGAATGACTCATTTGGTTGATGGAAGTAAAGACATTTAGAGTTTTAAAGGTGTTTAGACTTGTATGTTTTTTTATTAATAAACTAGGTAGTTTAACCACAAATGTTCATTTCATGATCACTTTATCAAAACGTGTGTTTGGAACCACAAAGGGAGCCTTGCTTACCAGAAATGATAGGGGGGACACTTTATTTTGGCATTGAAACAATTAATATCAAAAAAATGCTAATCAAGTTCAAGGACACCATTGGGTTTTGGAATTGAATGAATTCATGGTATAAATGGTTCATGGACATTGTTTTGCAATGAATATTGTTCTTAGAAAGGACACAAAGATAATTTCATGGTCATTGCATGAAAAATAGTCCTTGGAACAAAAAGAGGAGCATGATTACCATGAGGACATTAGAAAGTCTCAGTATTTAGGGATTAAACCACTTAACATTAGTACAAAAAGCAATCCAAGATGAATGACTCATTTGGTTGATGGAAGCAAAGACATTTAGAGTTTTAAAGGTGTTTAGACTTGTATGTTTTAATTAATAAACTAGGTAGTTTAACCACAAATGTTCATTTCATGATCACTTTATCAAAACGTGTGTTTGGAACCACAAAGGGAGCCTTGCTTACCAGAAATGATAGGGGGGACACTTTATTTTGGAATTGAAACAATTAATATAAAAAAGAAATGCTAATCAAGATCAAGGACACCATTGGGTTTTTGGAATTGAATGAATTCATGGTATAAATGGTTCATGGACATTGTTTTGCAATGAATATTGTTCTTAGAAAGGACACAAAGATAATTTCATGGTCATTGCATGAAAAATAGTCCTTGGAACAAAAAAGAGGAGCATGATTACCATGAGGACATTAGAAAGTCTCAGTATTTTTAGGGATTAAACCACTTAACATTAGTACAAAAAGCAATCCAAGATGAATGACTCATTTGGTTGATGGAAGTAAAGACATTTAGAGTTTTAAAGGTGTTTAGACTTGTATCATTTGATTAATAAACTAAGTAGTTTAACCACAAATGTTCATTTCATGATCACTTTATCGAAATGTGGGTTTGGAATCACAAAGGGAGCCT
The DNA here is from genome assembly GCA_037897445.1 of Ceriops zippeliana. Classification (NCBI taxonomy): domain Eukaryota; kingdom Viridiplantae; phylum Streptophyta; class Magnoliopsida; order Malpighiales; family Rhizophoraceae; genus Ceriops; species Ceriops zippeliana. Next base: position 14,167 of record JBAPLH010001968.1, on the reverse strand, counting down.
TGCTTACCAAAAATGATAGGGGGGACACCTTATTTTGGAATTGAAACAATTAATATCAAAAAAATGCTAATCAAGATCAAGGACAACATTGGGTTTTGGAATTGAATGAATTCATGGTATAAATGGTTCATGGACATTGTTTTGCAATGAATATTGTTCTTAGAAAGGACACAAAGATAATTTCATGGTCATTGCATGAAAAATAGTCCTTGGAACAAAAAGAGGAGCATGATTACCATGAGGACATTAGAAATTCTCAGTATTTAGGGATTAAACCACTTAACATTAGTACAAAAAGCAATCCAAGATGAATGACTCATTTGGTTGATGGAAGTAAAGACATTTAGAGTTTTAAACGTGTTTAGACTTATATGTTTTAATTAATATACTAGGTAGTTTAACCACAAATGTTCATTTCATGATCACTTTATCAAAACGTGTGTTTGGAACCACAAAGGGAGCCTTGCTTACCAGAAATGATAGGGGGGGACACTTATTTTTGGAATTGAAACAATTAATATCAAAAAAAATGCTAATCAAGATCAAGGACACCATTGGGTTTTGGAATTGAATGAATTCATGGTATAAATGGTTCATGGACATTGTTTTGCAATGAATATTGTTCTTAGAAAGGACACAAAGATAATTTCATGGTCATTGCATGAAAAAATAGTCCTTGGAACAAAAAGAGGAGCATGATTACCATGAGGACATTAGAAAGTCTCAGTATTTTGGGATTAAACCACTTAACATTAGTACAAAAAGCAATCCAAGATGAATGACTCATTTGGTTGATGGAAGTAAAGACATTTAGAGTTTTAAAGGTGTTTAGACTTGTATGTTTTAATTAATATACTAGGTAGTTTTAACACAAAAATGTTCATTTCATGATCACTTTATCAAAACGTGTGTTTGGAACCACAAAGGGAGCCTTGCTTACCAGAAATGATAGGGGGGACACTTTATTTTGGAATTGAAACAATTAATATCAAAAAAATGCTAATCAAGATCAAGGACACCATTGGGTTTTGGAATTGAATGAGTTCATGGTATAAATGGTTCATGGACATTGTTTTGCAATGAATATTGTTTCTTAGAAAGGACACAAAGATAATTTCATGGTCATTGCATGAAAAATAGTCCTTGGAACAAAAAGAGGGAGCATGATTACCATGAGGACATTAGAAAGTCTCAGTATTTAGGGATTAAAACCACTTAACATTAGTACAAAAAGCAATCCAAGATGAATGACTCATTTGGTTGATGGAAGTAAAGACATTTAGAGTTTTAAAGGTGTTTAGACTTGTATGTTTTAATTAATAAACTAGGTAGTTTAACCACAAATGTTCATTTCATGATCACTTTATCAAAACGTGTGTTTGGAACCACAAAGGGAGCCTTGCTTACCAGAAATGATAGGGGGGACACTTTATTTTGGATTTGAAACAATTAATATCAAAAAAATGCTAATCAAGATCAAGGACACCATTGGGTTTTGAATTGAATGAATTCATGGTATAAATGGTTCATGGACATTGTTTTGCAATGAATATTGTTCTTAGAAAGGACACAAAGATAATTTCATGGTCATTGCATGAAAAATAGTCCTTGGAACAAAAAGAGGAGCATGATTACCATGAGGACATTAGAAAGTCTCAGTATTTTAGGGATTAAACCACTTAACATTAGTACAAAAAGCAATCCAAGATGAATGACTCATTTGGTTGATGGAAGTAAAAGACATTTAGAGTTTTAAAGGTGTTTAGACTTGTATGTTTTAATTAATATATATACTAGGTAGTTTAACCACAACAAATGTTCATTTCATGATCACTTTATCAAAACGTGTGTTTGGAACCACAAAGGGAGCCTTGCTTACCAGAAATGATAGGGGGGACACTTTATTTTGGAATTGAAACAATTAATATCAAAAAAAATGCTAATCAAGATCAAGGACACCATTGGGTTTTTTGAATTGAATGAATTCATGGTATAAATGGTTCATGGACATTGTTTTTTGCAATGAATATTGTTCTTAGAAAGGACACAAAGATAATTTCATGGTCATTGCATGAAAAATAGTCCTTGGAACAAAAAGAGGAGCATGATTACCATGAGGACATTAGAAAGTCTCAGTATTTAGGGATTAAACCACTTAACATTAGTACAAAAAAGCAATCCAAGATGAATGACTCATTTTGGTTGATGGAAGTAAAGACATTTAGAGTTTTAAAAGGTGTTTAGACTTGTATGTTTTAATTAATATACTAGGTAGTTTAACCACAAATGTTCATTTCATGATCACTTTATCAAAAACGTGTGTTTTGGAACCACAAAAAGGGAGCCTTGCTTACCAGAAATGATAGGGGGGACACTTTATTTTGGAATTGAAACAATTAATATCAAAAAAAAATGCTAATCAAGATCAAGGACACCATTGGGTTTTGGAATTGAATGAATTCATGGTATAAATGGTTCATGGACATTGTTTTGCAATGAATATTGTTCTTAGAAAGGACACAAAGATAATTTCATGGTCATTGCATGAAAAATAGTCCTTGGAACAAAAAGAGGAGCATGATTACCATGAGGACATTAGAAAGTCTCAGTATTTAGGGATTAAACCACTTAACATTAGTACAAAAAAGCAATCCAAGATGAAATGACTCATTTCGTTGATGGAAGTAAAGACATTTAGAGTTTTAAAGGTGTTTAGACTTGTATGTTTTAATTAATAAACTAGGTAGTTTAACCACAAATGTTCATTTCATGATCACTTTATCAAAACGTGTGTTTGGAACCCACAAAGGGAGCCTTGCTTACCAGAAATGATAGGGGGGACACTTTATTTTGGAATTGAAACAATTAATATCAAAAAAAAATGCTAATCAAGATCAAGGACACCATTGGGTTTTGGAATTGAATGAATTCATGGTATAAATGGTTCATGGACATTGTTTTGCAATGAATATTGTTCTTAGAAAGGACACAAAGATAATTTCATGGTCATTGCATGAAAAATAGTCCTTGGAACAAAAAGAGGAGCATGATTACCATGAGGACATTAGAAAGTCTCAGTATTTAGGGATTAAACCACTTAACATTAGTACAAAAAGCAATCCAAGATGAATGACTCATTTGGTTGATGGAAGTAAAGACATTTAGAGTTTTAAAAGGTGTTTAGACTTGTATGATTTAATTAATAAACTAGGTAGTTTAACCACAAATGTTCATTTCATGATCACTTTATCAAAATGTGGGTTTGGAACCACAAAGGGAGCCTTGCTTACCAAAAATGATAGGGGGGACACTTTATTTTGGAATTGAAACAATTAATATCAAAAAAATGCTAATCAAGATCAAGGACACCATTGGGTTTTGGAATTGAATGAATTCATGGTATAAATGGTTCATGGACATTGTTTTGCAATGAATATTGTTCTTAGAAAGGACACAAAGATAATTTCATGGTCATTGCATGAAAAAAAATAGTCCTTGGAACAAAAAGAGGAGCATGATTACCATGAGGACATTAGAAAGTCTCAGTATTTTTTTGGATTAAACCACTTAACATTAGTACAAAAAGCAATCCAAGATGAATGACTCATTTGGTTGATGGAAGTAAAGACATTTAGAGTTTTAAAAGGTGTTTAGACTTGTATGTTTTAATTAATAAACTAGGTAGTTTAACCACAAATGTTCATTTCATGATCACTTTATCAAAACGTGTGTTTTGGAACCACAAAGGGAGCCTTGCTTACCAGAAATGATAGGGGGGACACTTTATTTTGGAATTGAAACAATTAATATCAAAAAAAAATGCTAATCAAGATCAAGGACACCATTGGGTTTTGGAATTGAATGAATTCATGGTATAAATGGGTTCATGGACATTGTTTTGCAATGAATATTGTTCTTAGAAAGGACACAAAGATAATTTCATGGTCATTGCATGAAAAATAGTCCTTGGAACAAAAAGAGGAGCATGATTACCATGAGGACATTAGAAAGTCTCAGTATTTAGGGATTAAACCACTTAACATTAGTACAAAAAGCAATCCAAGATGAATGACTCATTTGGTTGATGGAAGTAAAGACATTTAGAGTTTTAAAGGTGTTTAGACTTGTATGTTTTAATTAATAAACTAGGTAGTTTAACCACAAATGTTCATTTCATGATCACTTTATCAAAACGTGTGTTTTTGGAACCACAAAAGGGAGCCTTGCTTACCAGAAATGATAGGGGGGACACTTTATTTTGGAATTGAAAAAATTAATATCAAAAAAATGCTAATCAAGATCAAGGACACCATTGGGTTTTTGGAATTGAAATGAATTCATGGTATAAATGGTTCATGGACATTGTTTTGCAATGAATATTGTTCTTAGAAAGGACACAAAGATAATTTCATGGTCATTGCATGAAAAAATAGTCCTTGGAACAAAAAGAGGAGCATGATTACCATGAGGACATTAGAAAGTCTCAGTATTTTTAGGGATTAAACCACTTAACATTAGTACAAAAAAGCAATCCAAGATGAATGACTCATTTGGTTGATGGAAGTAAAGACATTTAGAGTTTTAAAGGTGTTTAGACTTGTATGTTTTTTAATTAATAAACTAGGTAGTTTAACCACAAATGTTCATTTCATGATCACTTTATCAAAACGTGTGTTTTTGAACCACAAAGGGAGCCTTGCTTACCAGAAATGATAGGGGGGACACTTTATTTTGGAATTGAAACAATTAATATCAAAAAAATGCTAATCAAGATCAAGGACACCATTGGGTTTTTGAAATTGAATGAATTCATGGTATAAATGGTTCATGGACATTGTTTTGCAATGAATATTGTTCTTAGAAAGGACACAAAGATAATTTCATGGTCATTGCATGAAAAATAGTCCTTGGAACAAAAAGAGGAGCATGATTACCATGAGGACATTAGAAAGTCTCAGTATTTTTAGGGATTAAACCACTTAACATTAGTACAAAAAGCAATCCAAGATGAATGACTCATTTGGTTGATGGAAGTAAAGACATTTAGAGTTTTAAAGGTGTTTAGACTTGTATGTTTTAATTAATATACTAGGTAGTTTAACCACAAATGTTCATTTCATGATCACTTTATCAAAACGTGTGTTTGGAACCACAAAGGGAGCCTTGCTTTACCAGAAATGATAGGGGGGGACACTTTATTTTGGAATTTGAAACAATTAATATCAAAAAAAATGCTAATCAAGATCAAGGACACCATTGGGTTTTTTGAATTGAATGAATTCATGGTATAAATGGTTCATGGACATTGTTTTGCAATGAATATTGTTCTTAGAAAGGACACAAAGATAATTTCATGGTCATTGCATGAAAAATAGTCCTTGGAACAAAAAGAGGAGCATGATTACCATGAGGACATTTAGAAAGTCTCAGTATTTAGGGATTAAACCACTTAACATTAGTACAAAAAAGCAATCCAAGATGAATGACTCATTTGGTTGATGGAAGTAAAGACATTTAGAGTTTTAAAGGTGTTTAGACTTGTATGTTTTAATTTAATAAACTAGGTAGTTTAAACCACAAATGTTCATTTCATGATCACTTTATCAAAACGTGTGTTTTTTGAACCACAAAGGGGAGCCTTGCTTACCAGAAAATGATAGGGGGGACACTTTATTTTTGGAATTGAAACAATTAATATCAAAAAAAAAATGCTAATCAAGATCAAGGACACCATTGGGTTTTGGAATTGAAATGAATTCATGGTATAAATGGTTCATGGACATTTGTTTTGCAAATGAATATTGTTCTTAGAAAGGACACAAAAAGATAATTTCATGGTCATTGCATGAAAAATAGTCCTTGGAACAAAAAGAGGAGCATGATTACCATGAGGACATTAGAAAGTCTCAGTATTTAGGGGATTAAACCACTTAACATTAGTACAAAAAAAAGCAATCCAAGATGAATGACTCATTTGGTTGATGATGGAAGTAAAGACATTTAGAGTTTTAAAAAAGGTGTTTTAGACTTGTATGTTTTAATTAATAAACTAGGTAGTTTAACCACAAATGTTCATTTCATGATCACTTTATCAAAAAAAATGTGTTTGGAACCACAAAGGGAGCCTTGCTTACCAGAAATGATAGGGGGGACACTTTATTTTGGAATTGAAACAATTAATATCAAAAAAAAAAATGCTAATCAAGATCAAGGACACCATTGGGTTTTTGGAATTGAATGAATTCATGGTATAAAAATGGTTCATGGACATTGTTTTGCAATGAATATTGTTCTTAGAAAGGACACAAAGATAATTTCATGGTCATTGCATGAAAAATAGTCCTTGGAACAAAAAGAGGAGCATGATTACCATGAGGACATTAGAAAAAGTCTCAGTATTTAGGGATTAAACCACTTAACATTAGTACAAAAAGCAATCCAAGATGAATGACTCATTTGGTTGATGGAAGTAAAGACATTTAGAGTTTTAAAGGTGTTTAGACTTGTATGTTTTAATTAATATAAACTAGGTAGTTTAACCACAAATGTTCATTTCATGATCACTTTATCAAAACGTGTGTTTGGAACCACAAAGGGAGCCTTGCTTACCAGAAATGATAGGGGGGACACTTTATTTTGGAATTGAAACAATTTAATATCAAAAAAATGCTAAATCAAGATCAAGGACACCATTGGTTTTTGGAATTGAATGAATTCATGGTATAAAAATGGTTCATGGACATTGTTTTGCAATGAATATTGTTCTTAGAAAGGACACAAAGATAATTTCATGGTCATTGCATGAAAAAAAGTCCTTGGAACAAAAAGAGGAGCATGATTACCATGAGGACATTAGAAAGTCTCAGTATTTAGGGATTAAACCACTTAACATTAGTACAAAAAGCAATCCAAGATGAATGACTCATTTGGTTGATGGAAGTAAAGACATTTAGAGTTTTAAAGGTGTTTAGACTTGTATGTTTTAATTAATAAACTAGGTAGTTTAACCACAAATGTTCATTTCATGATCACTTTATCAAAACGTGTGTTTTTGGAACCAAAAGGGAGCCTTGCTTACCAGAAATGATAGGGGGGACACTTTATTTTGGAATTTGAAACAATTAATATCAAAAAAAAATGCTAATCAAGATCAAGGACACCATTGGGTTTTGGAATTGAATGAATTCATGGTATAAATGGTTCATGGACATTGTTTTGCAATGAATATATGTTCTTAGAAAGGACACAAAGATAATTTCATGGTCATTGCATGAAAAATAGTCCTTGGAACAAAAAGAGGAGCATGATTACCATGAGGACATTTAGAAAGTCTCAGTATTTAGGGATTAAACCACTTAACATTAGTACAAAAAGCAATCCAAGATGAATGACTCATTTGGTTGATGGAAGTAAAGACATTTAGAGTTTTAAAGGTGTTTAGACTTGTATGTTTTAATTAATAAACTAGGTAGTTTAACCACAAATGTTCATTTCATGATCACTTTATCAAAACGTGTGTTTGGAACCACAAAGGGAGCCTTGCTTACCAGAAATGATAGGGGGGGGGACACTTTATTTTGGAATTGAAACAATTCATATCAAAAAAATGCTAATCAAGTTCAAGGACACCATTGTTTTTTTGAATTTAACGAATTCATGGTATAAATGGTTCATGGACATTGTTTTGCAATGAATATTGTTCTTAGAAAGGACACAAAGATAATTTCATGGTCATTGCATGAAAAATAGTCCTTGGAACAAAAAGAGGAGCATGATTACCATGAGGACATTAGAAAGTCTCAGTATTTTAGGGATTAAACCACTTAACATTAGTACAAAAAGCAAATCCAAGATGAATGACTCATTTGGTTGATGGAAGTAAAGACATTTAGAGTTTTAAAGGTGTTTAGACTTGTAATGTATGTTTTTTTAATTAATATACTAGGTAGTTTAACCACAAATGTTCATTTCATGATCACTTTATCAAAACGTGTGTTTGGAACCACAAAGGGAGCCTTGCTTACCAGAAATGATAGGGGGGGGGACACACTTTATTTTGGAATTGAAAAATTTAATATCAAAAAAAATGCTAATCAAGATCAAGGACACCATTGGGTTTTTGGAATTGAATGAATTCATGGTATAAATGGTTCATGGACATTGTTTTGCAATGAATATTGTTCTTAGAAAGGACACAAAGATAATTTCATGGTCATTGCATGAAAAATAGTCCTTGGAACAAAAAGAGGAGAGCATGATTACCATGAGGACATTAGAAAAGTCTCAGTATTTAGGGATTAAAACCACTTAACATTAGTACAAAAAGCAATCCAAGATGAATGACTCATTTGGTTGATGGAAGTAAAGACATTTAGAGTTTTAAAAGGTGTTTAGACTTGTATGTTTTAATTAATAAACTAGGTAGTTTAACCACACAATGTTCATTTCATGATCACTTTATCAAAACGTGTGTTTGGAACCACAAAGGGAGCCTTGCTTACCAGAAATGATAGGGGGGACACTTTATTTTGGAATTGAAACAATTAATATCAAAAAAAATGCTAATCAAGATCAAGGGACACCATTGGGTTTTTGAATTGAAATGAATTCATGGTATAAATGGTTCATGGACATTGTTTTGCAATGAATATTGTTCTTAGAAAAGGACACAAAGATAATTTCATGGTCATTGCATGAAAAATAGTCCTTGGAACAAAAAGAGGAGCATGATTACCATGAGGACATTAGAAAGTCTCAGTATTTTAGGGATTAAACCACTTAACATTAGTACAAAAAGCAATCCAAGATGAATGACTCATTTGGTTGATGGAAGTAAAGACATTTAGAGTTTTAAAGGTGTTTAGACTTGTATGTTTTAATTAATAAACTAGGTAGTTTAACCACAAATGTTCATTTCATGATCACTTTATCAAAACGTGTCTTTGGAACCACAAAGGGAGCCTTGCATTCCAAAAATGATAGGGGGACACATTATTTTGGAATTGAAACAATTAATATCAAAAAAATGCTAATCAAGTTCAAGGACACCATTGGGTTTTGGAATTGAATGAATTCATGGTATAAATGGTTCATGGACATTGTTTTGCAATGAATATTGTTCTTAGAAAGGACACAAAGATAATTTCATGGTCATTGCATGAAAAATAGTCCTTGGAACAAAAAGAGGAGCATGATTACCATGAGGACATTAGAAAGTCTCAGTATTTAGGGATTAAACCACTTAACATTAGTACAAAAAAGCAATCCAAGATGAATGACTCATTTGGTTGATGGAAGTAAAGACATTTAGAGTTTTAAAAGGTGTTTAGACTTGTATGTTTTAATTAATATACTAGGTAGTTTAACCACAAATGTTCATTTCATGATCACTTTATCAAAACGTGTGTTTGGAACCACAAAGGGGAGCCTTGCTTACCAGAAATGATAGGGGGGACACTTTATTTTGGAATTGAAACAATTAATATCAAAAAAAAAATGCTAATCAAGATCAAGGACACCATTGGGTTTTGGAATTGAATGAATTCATGGTATAAATGGTTCATGGACATTGTTTTGCAATGAATATTGTTCTTAGAAAAAGGACACAAAGATAATTTCATGGTCATTGCATGAAAAATAGTCCTTGGAACAAAAAAAGAGAGCATGATTACCATGAGGACATTAGAAAGTCTCAGTATTTAGGGATTAAACCACTTAACATTAGTACAAAAAGCAATCCAAGATGAATGACTCATTTGGTTGATGGAAGTAAAGACATTTAGAGTTTTAAAGGTGTTTAGACTTGTATGTTTTAATTAATATAACTAGGTAGTTTAAACCACAAATGTTCATTTCATGATCACTTTATCAAAACGTGTGTTTGGAACCACAAAGGGAGCCTTGCTTACCAGAAATGATAGGGGGGACACTTTATTTTTGGAATTGAAACAATTAATATCAAAAAAAAATGCTAATCAAGATCAAGGACACCATTGGGTTTTGGAATTGAATGAATTCATGGTATAAATGGTTCATGGACATTGTTTTGCAATGAATATTGTTCTTAGAAAGGACACAAAGATAATTTCATGGTCATTGCATGAAAAATAGTCCTTGGAACAAAAAGAGGAGCATGATTACCATGAGGACATTAGAAAGTCTCAGTATTTAGGGATTAAACCACTTAACATTAGTACAAAAAAGCAATCCAAGATGAATGACTCATTTGGTTGATGGAAGTAAAGACATTTAGAGTTTTAAAGGCGTTTAGACTTGTATGTTTTAATTAATAAACTAGGTAGTTTAACCACAAATGTTCATTTCATGATCACTTTATCAAAAAACGTGTGTTTTGGAACCACAAAGGGAGCCTTGCTTACCAGAAATGATAGGGGGGACACTTTATTTTGGAATTGAAACAATTAATATCAAAAAAAAATGCTAATCAAGATCAAGGACACCATTGGGTTTTGGAATTGAATGAATTCATGGTATAAATGGTTCATGGACATTGTTTTGCAATGAATATTGTTCTTAGAAAGGACACAAAGATAATTTCATGGTCATTGCATGAAAAATAGTCCTTGGAACAAAAAGAGGAGCATGATTACCATGAGGACATTAGAAAGTCTCATCAGTATTTAGGGATTAAACCACTTAACATTAGTACAAAAAGCAATCCAAGATGAATGACTCATTTGGTTGATGGAAGTAAAGACATTTAGAGTTTTAAAGGTGTTTAGACTTGTATGTTTTAATTTAATAAACTAGGTAGTTTAACCACAAATGTTCATTTCATGATCACTTTATCAAAAACGTGTGTTTTGGAACCACAAAGGGAGCCTTGCTTACCAGAAATGATAGGGGGACACACTTTATTTTGGAATTGAAACAATTAATATCAAAAAAAATGCTAATCAAGATCAAGGACACCCATTGGGTTTTGGAATTGAATGAATTCATGGTATAAATGGTTCATGGACATTGTTTTTGCAATGAATATTGTTCTTAGAAAGGACACAAAGATAATTTCATGGTCATTGCATGAAAAATAGTCCTTGGAACAAAAAGAGGAGCATGATTACCATGAGGACATTAGAAAGTCTCAGCATTTAGGGATTAAACCACTTAACATTAGTACAAAAAGCAATCCAAGATGAATGACTCATTTGGTTGATGGAAGTAAAGACATTTAGAGTTTTAAAGGTGTTTAGACTTGTATGTTTTAATTAATAAACTAGGTAGTTTAAACCACAAATGTTCATTTCATGATCACTTTATCAAAACGTGTGTTTGGAACCACAAAGGGGAGCCTTGCTTACCAGAAATGATAGGGGGGACACTTTATTTTGGAATTGAAACAATTAATATCAAAAAAATGCTAATCAAGATCAAGGACACCATTGGGTTTTGGAATTGAATGAATTCATGGTATAAATGGTTCATGGACATTGTTTTGCAATGAATATTGTTCTTAGAAAGGACACAAAGATAATTTCATGGTCATTGCATGAAAAATAGTCCTTGGAACAAAAAAGAGGGAGCATGATTACCATGAGGACATTAGAAAGTCTCAGTATTTTTTGATTAAACCACTTAACATTAGTACAAAAAGCAATCCAAGATGAATGACTCATTTGGTTGATGGAAGTAAAGACATTTAGAGTTTTAAAGGTGTTTAGACTTGTATGTTTTAATTAATAAACTAGGTAGTTTAAACACAAAATGTTCATTTCATGATCACTTTATCAAAACGTGTGTTTGGAACCACAAAGGGAGCCTTGCTTACCAGAAATGATAGGGGGGACACTTTATTTTGGAATTGAAACAATTAATATCAAAAAAAATGCTAATCAAGATCAAGGACACCATTGGGTTTTGGAATTGAATGAATTCATGGTATAAATGGTTCATGGACATTGTTTTGCAATGAATATTGTTCTTAGAAAGGACACAAAGATAATTTCATGGTCATTGCATGAAAAATAGTCCTTGGAACAAAAAAGAGGAGTATGATTTACCATGAGGACATTAGAAAGTCTCAGTATTTTTTAGGGATTAAACCACTTAACATTAGTACAAAAAGCAATCCAAGATGAATGACTCATTTGGTTGATGGAAGTAAAGACATTTAGAGTTTTAAAGGTGTTTAGACTTGTATGTTTTAATTAATATACTAGGTAGTTTAACCACAAATGTTCATTTCATGATCACTTTATCAAAACGTGTGTTTGGAACCACAAAGGGAGCCTTGCTTACCAGAAATGATAGGGGGGGACACTTTATTTTGGAATTGAAAACAATTAATATATCAAAAAAATGCTAATCAAGATCAAGGACACCATTGGGTTTTTTGGAATTGAATGAATTCATGGTATAAAATGGTTCATGGACATTGTTTTGCAATGAATATTGTTTCTTAGAAAGGACACAAAGATAATTTCATGGTCATTGCATGAAAAATAGTCCTTGGAACAAAAAGAGGAGCATGATTACCATGAGGACATTAGAAAGTCTCAGTATTTTTGGATTACACCACTTAACATTTGTACAAAAAGCAATCCAAGATGAATGACTCATTTGGTTGATGGAAGTAAAGACATTTAGAGTTTTAAAGGTGTTTAGACTTGTATCTTTTAATTAATAAACTAGGTAGTTTAACCACAAATGTTCATTTCATGATCACTTTATCAAAACGTGTGTTTGGAACCAAAAAGGGAGCCTTGCTTAACAGAAATGATACGGGGGACACTTTATTTTAGAATTTAAACAATTAATATAAAAAAGAAATGCTAATCAAGATCAAGGACACCATTGGTTTTTTGAATTGAACGAATTCATGGTATAAATGATTCATGGACATTGTTTTGCAATGAATATTGTTCTTAGAAAGGACACAAAGATAATTTCATGGTCATTCCATGAAAAATAGTCCTTGCAACAAAAGGAGGAGCAGCATTACCATGAGGTCATTAGAATGTCTCATTATTTAGGCATTAAACCACTTAACATTAGCACAAAATGCAATCCAAGATGAATGACTCATTTGGTTGATGGAAGTAAAGACATTTAGAGTTTTAAAGGTGTTTAGACTTGTATGTTTTAATCAAGATACTAGGTAGTTTAAGCACAAATGTTCATTTCATGATCACTATATCAAAAAGCTTTTTTAGAACTAAAAAGGGAGCCTTGCTTACCTTAAATGATAGGGGGGACAATTTATTTTGGAATTGAAACAATTAATATCAAAAAAATGCTAATAAAGATCAGGGACACCATTGGCTTTTGGAATTGAATGAATTCATGGTATAAATGGTTCATGGACATTGTTTTGCAATGAATATTGTTCTTAGAAAGGACACAAAGATAATTTCATGGTCATTGCATCAAAAATAGTTCTTGGAACAAAACGAGGAGTATGATTACCATGAGGACATTAGAAAGTCTCAGCATTTACGCATTAAACCACTTAATATTAGTACAAAAAGCAATCAAACAAAAATGACTCATTTCGTTGATGGAAGTAAAGACATTTAGAGTTTTAAAGGTGTTTAGACTTGTATGTTTTAATTAATATACTAGGTAGTTTAACCACAAATGTTCATTTGAAGATCACTTTATGAAAACGTATGTTTGGAACCACAAAGGGTGCCTTGCTTTCCAGAAATGATAGGGGGGACACTTTATTTGGGAATTGAAACAATTAATATCAAAAAAATGCTAATCAAGATCAAGGACACAATTGGGTTTTGGAAATGAATGAGTTCATGGTATAAATGGTTCATGGACATTGTTTTGCAATAAATATTGTTCTTAGAAAGGACACAAAGATAATTTCATGGTCATTGCATCAAAAATAGTCCTTGGAACAAAAGGAGGAGTATGATTACCATGAGGAATTTAGAAGGTCTCAGCATTTAGGCATTAAACCACTTAACATTAGTACAAAAAGCAATCCAACAAAAATGACTCATTTCGTTGATGGAAGTAAAGACATTTAGAATTATAAACATGTTTCGATTTGTATGTTTTAGTTAATATACTAGGTAGTTTAACCACAAATGTTCATTTCATGATCACTTTATGAAAAATGTGTGTTTGGAACCACAAAGGGTGGAGGACTTGCTTTCCAGAAATGATAGGGGGGACACTTTATTTTGGAATTGAA
>JBAPLH010001967.1:0-14599 GCA_037897445.1 Ceriops zippeliana | reverse complement strand
ATGATATATACACTTCGCAAAAAGCTAAAAAGGATTGCCTCTTGTCCCAAAGACCATTTTTTATGCAAAGAGTATGAAACTATCTTTTGTGTCTTGCTTAATGATTATATTCATTGTGAAATCAATGCCAATGAACCCTCTATTCAATGAATTCATTCGATTCCAACAAACAATAGTGTCATTGTTCTTTATTAGTATTTCTCATTGATATTAAAACGTTAAATTCCAAGAAAAAGGAGTCTCTCCCAATCATTTCTAGTCAATGAGGATCCTTTTTTTGAATCCAAACACACTTTTTAATACAGCGATCATGAAATTAACAACTATGGCTAAACTACCAAGTATATTAATTAAAACAAACAAGTGTAAACACCATTAAAACTCTAAATGTGTTTACTTATATCATCCAAAGCAGTCATTCCTCTTGGTTTGCTGTCCGTACTAATGTTAAGTGGTTTTAACTCATGAATAATGATATATTCAATTCGCAAAAAGCTAAAAAGGATTGCCTCTTGCCCCAAAGACCATTTTTTTATGCAAAGACTATGAAACTATCTTTTGTGTCTTGCTTCACGACTATATTCATTGTGAAATCAATGCCAATGAACCCTCTATTCAATGAATTCATTCGATTCCAACAAACAATAGTGTCATTGTTCTTTATTAGTATTTCTCATTGATATTAAATGTTAAATTCCATGAAAAAGGAGTCTCTCCCATCATTTCTAGTCAATGAGGTTCCTTTTTTTATTCCAAACACACTTTTTAACACAGCGATCATAAAATTAACAAGTATGACAAAACTATCTAGTATATTAATTAAAACAAACAAGTGTAAACACCATTAAAACTTTAAATTTGTTTACTTATATCATCCAAAGCAGTCATTCCTCTTGGTTTGTTTTCGTACCAAACTTAAGTGGTTTAACTCATGAATAATGATATATTCAATTCGCAAAAAGCTAAAAAGGATTGCCTCTTGCCCCAAAGACCATTTTTTTATGCAAAGACTATGAAACTATCTTTTGTGTCTTGCTTAACGACTATATTCATTGTGAAATCAATGCAAATGAACCCTCTATTCCATGAATTCATTCGATTCCAACAAACAATAGTGTCATTGATCTTTATTAGCATTTCTCATTGATATTAAACGTTAAATTCCAAGAAAAAGGAGTCTCTCCCATCATTTCTAGTCAATGAGGATCCTTTTTTGAATCCAAACACACTTTTTAATACAGCGATCATGAAATTAACAACTATGGCTAAACTACCAAGTATATTAATTAAAGCAAACAAGTGTAAACACCATTAAAACTCTAAATGTGTTTACTTATATCATCCAAAGCACTCATTCCTCTTGGTTTGCTGTCCGTACTAATGTTAAGTGGTTTAACTCATGAATAATGATATATTCAATTCGCAAAAAGCTAAAAAGGATTGCCTCTTGCCCCAAAGACCATTTTTTATGCAAAGACTATGAAACTATCTTTTGTGTCTTGCTTAATGATTATATTCATTGTGAAATCAATGCCAATGAACCCTCTATTCAATGAATTCATTCGATTCCAACAAACAATAGTGTCATTGTTCTTTATTAGTATTTCTCATTGGTATTAAACGTTAAATTCCATGAAAAAGGAGTCTCTCCCATCATTTCTAGTCAATGAGGTTCCTTTTTTTTATTCCAAACACACTTTTTTAACACAGCGATCATAAAATTAACAACTATGGCAAAACTATCTAGTATATTAATTAAAACAAACAAGTCTAAACACCATTAAAACTCTAAATGTGTTTACTTATATCATCCAAAGCAGTCATTCCTCTTGGTTTGCTGTCCGTACTAATGTTAAGTGGTTTAACTCATGAATAATGATATATTCAATTCGCAAAAAGCTAAAAAGGATTGCCTCTTGCCCCAAAGACCATTTTTTATGCAAAGACTATGAAACTATCTTTTGTGTCTTGCTTAACGACTATATTCATTGTGAAATCAATGCCAATGAACCCTCTATTCCATGAATTCATTCGATTCCAACAAACAATAGTGTCATTGATCTTTATTAGCATTTCTCATTGATGTTAAACGTTAAATTCCAAGAAAAAAGGAGTCTCTCCCATCATTTCTAGTCAATGAGGATCCTTTTTTGATTCCAAACACACTTTTTAATACAGCGATCATAAAATTAACAACTATGGCTAAAACTACCCAAGTATATTAATTAAAAACAAACAAGTGTAAACACCATTAAAACTCTAAATGTGTTTACTTATATCATCCAAAGCAGTCATTCCTCTTGGTTTGCTGTCCGTACTAATGTTAAGTGGTTTAACTCATGAATAATGATATATTCAATTCGCAAAAAGCTAAAAAGGATTGCCTCTTGCCCCAAAGACCATTTTTTATGCAAAGACTATGAAACTATCTTTTGTGTCTTGCTTAATGACTATATTCATTGTGAAATCAATGCCAATGAACCCTCTATTCCATGAATTCATTCGATTCCAACAAACAATAGTGTCATTGATCTTTATTAGCATTTCTCATTGATGTTAAACGTTAAATTCCAAGAAAAAGGAGTCTCTCCCATCATTTCTAGTCAATGAGGATCCTTTTTTGATTCCAAACACACTTTTTAATACAGCGATCATGAAATTAACAACTATGGCTAAACTACCAAGTATATTAATTAAAAAAACAAACAAGTGTAAACACCATTAAAACTCTAAATGTGTTTACTTATATCATCCAAAGCACTCATTCCTCTTGGTTTGCTGTCCGTACTAATGTTAAGTGGTTTAACTCATGAATAATGATATATTCACTTCGCAAAAAGCTAAAAAGGATTGCCTCTTGTCCCAAAGACCATTTTTTATGCAAAGAGTATGAAACTATCTTTTGTGTCTTGCTTAAAGATTATATTCATTGTGAAATCAATGCCAATGAACCCTCTATTCAATGAATTCATTCGATTCCAACAAACAATAGTGTCATTGTTCTTTATTAGTATTTCTCATTGATATTAAACGTTAAATTCCAAGAAAAAGGAGTCTCTCCCATCATTTCTAGTCAATGAGGATCCTTTTTTGATTCCAAACACACTTTTTAATACAGCGATCATGAAATTAACAACTATGGCTAAACTACCAAGTATATTAATTAAAGCAAACAAGTGTAAACACCATTAAAACTCTAAATGTGTTTACTTATATCATCCAAAGCACTCATTCCTCTTGGTTTGCTGTCCGTACTAATGTTAAGTGGTTTAACTCATGAATAATGATATATTCAATTCGCAAAAAGCTAAAAAGGATTGCCTCTTGCCCCAAAGACCATTTTTTTATGCAAAGACTATGAAACTATCTTTTGTGTCTTGCTTAATGACTATATTCATTGTGAAATCAATGCCAATGAACCCTCTATTCCAATGAATTCATTCGATTCCAACAAACAATAGTGTCATTGATCTTTATTAGCATTTCTCATTGATATTAAACGTTAAATTCCAAGAAAAAGGAGTCTCTCCCATCATTTCTAGTCAATGAGGTTCCTTTTTTGATTCCAAACACACTTTTTAATACACATCGATCATAAAATTAACAACTATGGCAAAACTATCTAGTATATTAATTAAAACAAAACAAGTCTAAACACCATTAAAACTCTAAATGTGTTTACTTGTATCATCCAAAGCAGTCATTCCTCTTGGTTTGCTGTCCGTACTAATGTTAAGTGGTTTAACTCATGAATAATGATATATTCAATTCGCAAAAAGCTAAAAAGGATTGCCTCTTGCCCCAAAGACCATTTTTTTTATGCAAAGACTATGAATCTATCTTTTGTGTCTTGCTTAACGACTATATTCATTGTGGAATCAATGCCAATGAACCTCTATTCCATGAATTCATTCGATTCCAACAAACAATAGTGTCATTGATCTTTATTAGCATTTCTCATTGATGTTTAAACGTTAAATTCCAAGAAAAAGGAGTCTCTCCCATCATTTCTAGTCAATGAGGATCCTTTTTTGATTCCAAACACACTTTTTAATACAGCGATCATGAAATTAACAACTATGGCTAAACTACCAAGTATATTAATTAAAACAAACAAGTGTAAACACCATTAAAACTCTAAATGTGTTTACTTATATCATCCAAAGCAGTCATTCCTCTTGGTTTGCTGTCCGTACCAATGTTAAGTGGTTTAACTCATGAATAATGATATATTCAATTCGCAAAAAGCTAAAAAGGATTGCCTCTTGTCCCAAAGACCATTTTTTATGCAAAGACTATGAAACTATCTTTTGTGTCTTGCTTAATGATTATATTCATTGTGAAATCAATGCCAATGAACCCTCTATTCAATGAATTCATTCGATTCCAACAAACAATAGTGTCATTGTTCTTTATTAGTATTTCTCATTGGTATTAAACGTTAAATTCCATGAAAAAGGAGTCTCTCCCATCATTTCTAGTCAATGAGGTTCCTTTTTTTATTCCAAACACACTTTTTAACACAGCGATCATAAAATTAACAACTATGGCAAAACTATCTAGTATATTAATTAAAACAAACAAGTCTAAACACCATTAAAACTCAAAATGTATTTTTACTTATCGTCATCCAAAACAATCATTCCTCTTGGTTTGCTGTCCGTACTAATGTTAAGTGGTTTAACTCATGAATAATGATATATTCAATTCGCAAAAAGCTAAAAAGGATTGCCTCTTGCCCCAAAGACCATTTTTTATGCAAAAACTATGAAACTATCTTTTGTGTCTTGCTTAATGACTATATTCATTGTGAAATCAATGCCAATGAACCCTCTATTCCATGAATTCATTCGATTCCAACAAACAATAGTGTCATTGATCTTTATTAGCATTTCTCATTGATGTTAAACGTTAAATTCCAAGAAAAAGGAGTCTCTCCCATCATTTCTAGTCAATGAGGATCCTTTTTTGAATCCAAACACACTTTTTAATACAGCGATCATGAAATTAACAACTATGGCTAAACTACCAAGTATAATAATTAAAGTAAACAAGTGTAAACACCATTAAAACTCTAAATGTGTTTACATTTATCATCCAAAGCACTCATTCCTCTTGGTTTGCTGTCCGTACTAATGTTAAGTGGTTTAACTCATGAATAATGATATATTCACCTCGCAAAAAGCTAAAAAGGATTGCCTCTTGTCCCAAAGACCATTTTTTATGCAAAGAGTATGAAACTATCTTTTGTGTCTTGCTTAATGATTATATTCATTGTGAAATCAATGCCAATGAACCCTCTATTCAATGAATTCATTCGATTCCAACAAACAATAGTGTCATTGTTCTTTATTAGTATATCTCATTGATATTAAACGTTAAATTCCTAGAAAAAGTAGTCTCTCCCATCATTTCTAGTCAATGAGGATCCTTTTTTGAATCCAAACACACTTTTTAAAACAGCGATCAAGAAATTAACAACTATGGCTAAACTACCAAGTATATTAATTAAAGCAAACAAGTGTAAACACCATTAAAACTCTAAATGTGTTTACTTATATCATCCAAAGCACTCATTCCTCTTGGTTTGCTGTCCGTACTAATGTTCAAGTGGCTTAACTCATGAGTAATGATATATTCAATTCGCAAAAAGCTAAAAAGGATTGCCTCTTGCCCCAAAGACCATTTGTTTATCCAAAGACTATGAAACTATCTTTTGTGTCTTGCTTAACGACTATATTCATTGTGAAATCAATGCCAATGAACCCTCTATTCCATGAATTCATTCGATTCCAACAAACAATAGTGTCATTGTTCTTTATTAGCATTTCTCATTGATATTAAACGTTAAATTCCAAGAAAAAGGAGTCTCTCCCCATCATTTCTAGTCAATGAGGATCCTTTTTTTGATTCCAAACACACTTTTTAATACAGCGATCATGAAATTAACAACTATGGCTAAACTACCAAGTATATTAATTAAAGCAAACAAGTGTAAACACCATTAAAACTCTAAATGTGTTTACTTATATCATCCAAAGCACTCATTCCTCTTGGTTTGCTGTCCGTACTAATGTTAATTGGTTTAACTCATGAGTAATGATATATACACTTCGCAAAAAGCTAAAAAGGATTGCCTCTTGGCCCAAGGACCATTTTTATGCAAAGGGTATGAAACTATCTTTTGTGTCTTGCTTAGTGATTATATTCATTGTGAAATCAATGCCAATGAACCCTCTATTCAATGAATTCATTCGATTCCAACAAACAATAGTGTCATTGTTCTTTATTAGTATTTCTCATTGATATTAAATGTTAAATTCCATGAAAAAGGAGTCTCTCCCATCATTTCTAGTCAATGAGGTTCCTTTTTTTATTCCAAACACACTTTTTAACACAGCGATCATAAAATTAACAAGTATGACAAAACTATCTAGTATATTAATTAAAACAAACAAGTGTAAACACCATTAAAACTTTGAATTTGTTTACTTATATCATCCAAAGCAGTCATTCCTCTTGGTTTGTTTTCGTACCAAAATTAAGTGGTTTAACTCATGAATAATGAATATTCAATTCACAAAAAGCTAAAAAGGATTGCCTCTTGCCCCAAAGACCATTTGTTTATGCAATGACTATGAAACTATCTTTTGTGTCTTGCTTAACGACTATATTCATTGTGAAATCAATGCCAATGAACCCTCTATTCCATGAATTCATTCGATTCCAACAAATAATAGTGTCATTGTTCTTTATTAGCATTTCTCATTGATATTAAACGTTAAATTCCAAGAAAAAGGAGTCTCTCCCATCATTTCTAGTCAATGAGGATCCTTTTTTGAATCCAAACACACTTTTTAATACAGCGATCATGAAATTAACAACTATGGCTAAACTACCAAGTATATTAATTAAAGCAAACAAGTGTAAACACCATTAAAACTCTAAATGTGTTTACTTATATCATCCAAAGCACTCATTCCTCTTGGTTTGCTATCCGTAATAATGTTCAGTGGCTTAACGCATGAGTAATGATACATTCAATTCGCAAAAAGCTAAAAAGGATTGCCTCTTGCCCCAAAGACCATCTTTCATGCAAAGACTATGAAACTATCTTTTGTGTCTTGCTTAATGATTATATTCATTGTGAAATCAATGCCAATGAACCCTCTATTCAATGAATTCATTCGATTCCAACAAACAATAGTGTCATTGTTCTTTATTAGTATTTCTCATTGGTATTAAACGTTAAATTCCAAGAAAAAGGAGTCTCTCCCATTATTTCTAGTCAATGAGGTTCCTTTTTTTATTCCAAACACACTTTTTAACACAGCGATCATAAAATTAACAAGTATGGCAAAACTATCTAGTATATTAATTAAAACAAACAAGTCTAAAAACCATTAAAACTCTCAATTTGTTTACTTGTATCATCCAAAGCAGTCATTCCTCTTGGCTTGTTTTCGTACCAAAATTATGTGGTTTAGCTCATGAATAATGATATATTCAATTCGCAAAAAGCTAAAAAGGATTGCCTCTTGCCCCAAAGACCATTTGTTTATGCAAAGACTATGAAACTATCTTTTGTGTCTTACTTAACGACTATATTTATTGTGAAATCAACGCCAATGAACCCTCTATTCCATGAATTCATTCGATTCCAACAAACAATATTGTCATTGATCTTTATTAGCATTTCTCATTGATATTAAACGTCAAATTCCAAGAAAAAGGAGTCTCTCCCATCATTTCTAGTCAATGAGGATCCTTTTTTGATTCCAAACACACTTTTTAATACAGCGATCATGAAATTAACAACTATGGCTAAACTACCAAGTATATTAATTAAAGCAAACAAGTGTAAACACCATTAAAACTCTAAATGTGTTTACTTATATCATCCAAAGTACTCATTCCTCTTGGTTTGCTGTCCGTACTAATGTTAAGTGGTTTAACTCATGAATAATGATATATTCACTTCGCAAAAAGCTAAAAAGGATTGCCTCTAGTCCCAAAGACCATTTGTTTATCCAAAGACTATGAAACTATCTTTTGCGTCTTGCTTAATGATTATATTCATTATGAAATCAATGCCAATGAACCCTCTATTCAATGAATTCATTCGATTCCAACAAACAATAGTGTCATTGTTCTTTATTAGTATTTCTCATTGGTATTAAACGTTAAATTCCAAGAAAAAGGAGTCTCTCCCATCATTTCTAGTCAATGAGGATCCTTTTTTGAATCCAAACACACTTTTTAATACAGCGATCATGAAATTAACAACTATGGCTAAACCACTTAACATTAGTACGGACAGCAAACCAAGAGGAATGACTGCTTTGGATGATATAAGTAAACACATTTAGATTTTTAATGGTGTTTACACTTGTTTGTTTTAATTAATATACTTGTTAGTTTAGCCATAGTTGTTAATTTCATGATCGCTGTATTAAAAAGTGTGTTTTGGAATAAAAAAAAGGATCCTCATTGACTAGAAATGATGGGAGAGACTCCTTTTCTTTGGAATTCAACGTTTAACATCAATGAGAAATGCTAATAAAAAGATCAATGACACTATTGTTTGTTGGAATCGAATGAATTCATGGAATAGAGGGTTCATTGGCATTGATTTCACAATGAATATAGTCGTTAAGCAAGACACAAAAGATAGTTTCATAGTCTTTGCATAAAAAATGGTCTTTGGGGCAAGAGGCAATCCTTTTTAGCTTTTTGCGAATTGAATATATCATCATTCATGAGTTAAACCACTTAACATTAGTACGAAAACAAACCAAGAGGAATGACTGCTTTGGATGATATAAGTAAACAAATTTAGAGTTTTAATGGTCTTTAGACTTGTTTGTTTTAATTAATATACTAGATAGTTTTACCATAGTTGTTAATTTTATGATCGCTGTGTTAAAAAGTGTGTTTGGAATCAAAAAAGGTACCTCATTTACTAGAAATGATTGGAGAGACTCCTTTTTCATGGAATTCAAAGTTTAATACCAATGAGAAATACTAATAAAGAACAATGACACTATTGTTTGTTGGAATCGAATGAATTCATTGAATAAAGGGTTCATTGACATTGATTTCACAATGAATATAATCATTAAGCAAGACACAAAAGATAGTTTCATACACTTTGCATAAAAAATGGTCTTTGGGACAAGAGGCAATACTTTTCAGCTTTTTGCGAAGTGAATATATCATTATTCATGAGTTAAACCACTTAACATTAGTACGGACAGCAATCCAAGAGGAATGACTGCTTTGGATGATATAAATAAACACATTTAGAGTTTTAATGGTGTTTACACTTGTTTGTTTTAATTACTATACTTGGTAGTTTAGCCATAGTTGTTAATTTCATGATCGCTGTATTAAAAAGTGTATTTGGAATCAAAAAAGGAACCTCATTGACTAGAAATGATGGGAGAGACTCCTTTTTCTCAGAATTTAACGTTTAATAGCAATGAGAAATACTAATAAAGAACAATGACACTATTGTTTGTTGGAATCGAATGAATTCATTGAATAGAGGGTTCATTGGCATTGATTTCACCATGAATATAATCATTAAGCAAGACACAAAAGATAGTTTTATACTCTTTGCGTAAAAAATGGTCTTTGGGACAAGAGGCAATTCTTTTTAGCTTTTTGCGAAGTGAATATATCATTATTCATGAGTTAAACCACTTAACATTAGTACGGACAGCAAACCAAGAGGAATGACTGCTTTGGATGATATAAATAAACACATTTAGAGTTTTAATGGTGTTTACAGTTGTTTGTTTTAATTAATATACTTGGTAGTTTAGCCATAGTTGTTAATTTCATGATCGCTGTATTAAAAAGTGTGTTTGGAATCAAAAAAGGATCCTCATTGACTAGAAATGATGGGAGAGACTCCTTTTTCTTGGAATTCAACGTTTAACATCAATGAGAAATGCTAATAAAGATCAATGACACTACTGTTTGTTGGAATCGAATTCTCATGGAATAGAGGGTTCATTGGCATTGATTTCACAATGAATATAGTCGTTAAGCAAGACACAAAAGATAGTTTCATAGTCTTTGCATAAAAAATGGTCTTTTGGGCAAGAGGCAATCCTTTTTAGCTTTTTGCGAATTGAATATATCATTATTCATGAGTTAAACCACTTAACATTAGTACGAAAACAAATTAGGAGGAATGATTGCTTTGGATGATATAAGTAAACAAATTTAAAGTTTTAATGGTGTTTAGAATTGTTTGTTTTAATTAATATACTAGATAGTTTTGCCATGGTTGTTAATTTTATGATCGCTATATTAAAAAGTGTGTTTGGAATCAAAAAAGGAACCTCATTGACTAGAAATGATGGGAGAGACTCCTTTTTCTCGGAATTTAACGTTTAATAGCAATGAGAAATACTAATAAAGAACAATGACACTATTGTTTGTTGGAATCGAATGAATTCATTGAATAGAGGTTTCATTGGCATTGATTTCACCATGAATATAATCATTAAGCAAGACACAAAAGATAGTTTCATACTCTTTGCGTAAAAAATGGTCTTTGGGACAATAGGCAATCCTTTTTAGCTTTTTGCGAAGTGAATATATCATTATTCATTAGTTAAACCACTTAACATTAGTACGGACAGCAAACCAAGAGGAATGACTTCTTTGGATGATATAAATAAACACATTTAGAGTTTTAATGGTGCTTACACTTGTTTGTGTTAATTAATATACTTGGTAGTTTAGCCATAGTTGTTAATTTCATGATCGCTATATTAAAAAGTGTGTTTGGAATCAAAAAAGGATCCTCATTGACTAGAAATGATGGGAGAGACTCCTTTTTCTTGGAATTCAACGTTTAACATCAATGAGAAATGCCAATAAAGATCAATGACACTATTGTTTGTTGGAATCGAATTCTCATGGAATAGAGGGTTCATTGGCATTGATTTCACAATGAATATAGTCGTTAAGCAAGACACAAAAGATAGTTTCATAGTCTTTGCATAAAAAATGGTCTTTGGGGCAAGAGGCAATCCTTTTTAGTTTTTTGCGAATTGAATATATCATCATTCATGAGTTAAACCACTTAACATTAGTACGAAAACAAACCAAGAGGAATGACTGCTTTGGATGATATAAGTAAACAAATTTAGAGTTTTAATGGTGTTTACACTTGTTTGTTTTAATTAATATACTTGGTAGTTTAGCCATAGTTGTTAATTTCATTATCGTTGTATTAAAAAGTGTGTTTGGAATCAAAAAAGGATCCTCATTGACTAGAAATGATGGGAGAGACTCCTTTTTCTTGGAATTCAACGTTTAACATCAATGAGAAATGCTAATAAAGATCAATGACACTATTGTTTGTTGGAATCGAATGAATTCGTGGAATAGAGGGTTCATTGGCGTTGATTTCACAATGAATATAGTCGTTAAGCAAGACACAAAAGATAGTTTCATAGTCTTTGCATAAAAAATGGTCTTTGGGGCAAGAGGCAATCCTTTTTAGCTTTTTGCGAATTGAATATATCATTATTCATGAGTTAAACCACTTAACATTATTACGAAAACAAACCAAGAGGAATGACTGCTTTGGAAGATATAAGTAAACACATTTAGAGTTTTAATGGTGTTTACACTTGTTTGTTTTAATTAATATACTAGATAGTTTTGCCATAGTTGTTAATTTTATGATCGCTATATTAAAAAGTGTGTTTAGAATCAAAAAAGGAACCTCATTGACTAGAAATGATGGGAGAGACTCCTTTTTCTTGGAATTTAACGTTTAATATCAATGAGAAATACTAATAAAGAACAATGACACTATTGTTTGTTTGAATCGAATGAATTCATTGAATAGAGGGTTCATTGGCATTGATTTCACAATGAATATTGTCGTTAAGCAAGACACAAAAGATAGTTTCATACTCTTTGCATAAATAATGGTCTTTGGGACAAGAGGCAATCCTTTTTAGCTTTTTGCGAAGTGAATATATCATTATTCATGAGTTAAACCACTTAGCATTAGTACGGACAGCAAACCAAGAGGAATGACTGCTTTGGATGATATAAGTAAACACATTTAGAGTTTTAATGGTGTTTACACATGTTTGCTTTAATTAATATACTTGATAGTTTAGCCATAGTTGTTAATTTCATGATCGCTATATTAAAAAGTGTTTTTGGAATCAATAAATGATCCTCTTTGACTAGAAATGATAGGAGAGACTCCTTTTTCTTGGAATTTAATGTTTAACATCAATGAGAAATGCTAATAAAGATCAATGACAATATTGTTTGTTGGAATCGAATGAATTCATGGAAGAGAGGGTTCATTGGCATTGATTTCACAATGAATATAGTCGTTAAGCAAGACACAAAAGATAGTTTCGTAGTCTTTGCATAAAAAAGGGTCTTTTGGGAAAGAGGCAATCCGTTTTAGCTTTTTGCGAAGTGAATATATCATTATTCATGAATTAAACCACTTAACATTAGTACAGACAGCAAACCAAGAGGAATGACTGCTTTGGATGATATAAATAAACACATTTAGAGTTTTAATGGTGTTTACACTTGTTTGTTTTAATTAATATACTTGGTAGTTTAGCCATAGTTGTTAATTTCATGATCGCTGTATTAAAAAGTGTGTTTGGAATCAAAAAATGATCCTCATTGACTAGAAATGATGGGAAAGACTCCTTTTTCTTGGAATTCAACGTTTAACATCAATGAGAAATGCTAATAAAGATCAAAGACACTACTGTTTGTTGGAATCGAATTCTCATGGAATAGAGGGTTCATTGGCATTGATTTCACAATGAATATAGTCGTTAAGCAAGACACAAAAGATAGTTTCATAGTCTTTGCATAAAAAAGGGTCTTTTGGGCAAGAGGCAATCCTTTTTAGCTTTTTGCGAAGTGAATATATCATTATTCATGAATTAAACCACTTAACATTAGTACGGACAGCAAACCAAGAGGAATGACTGCTTTGGATGATATAAGTAAACAAATTTAGAGTTTTAATGGTGTTTACACTTGTTTGTTTTAATTAATATACTTGGTAGTTTAGCCACAGTTGTTAATTTCATTATCGCTGTATTAAAAGGTGTGTTTGGAATCAAAAAAGGATCCTCATTGATTAGAAATGATGGGAGAGACTCCTTTTTCTTGGAATTCAACGTTTAACATCAATGAGAAATGCTAATAAAGATCAATGACACTATTGTTTGTTGGAATCGAATGAATTCATGGAATAGAGGGTTCATTGGCATTGATTTCACAATGAATATAGTCGTTAAGCAAGACACAAAAGATAGTTTCCTAGTCTTTGCATAAAGAAATGGTCTTTGGGGCAAGAGGCAATCCTTTTTAGCTTTTTGCGAATTGAATATATCATTATTCATGAGTTAAACCACTTAACATTAGTACGAAAACAAACCAAGAGGAATGACTACTTTGGATGATATAAGTAAACACATTTAGAGTTTTAATGGTGTTTACACTTGTTATCTTTAATTAATATACTTGGTAGTTTAGCCATAGTTGTTAATTTCATGATCGTTGTATTAAAAAGTGTGTTTGGAATCAAAAAAGGATCCTCATTGACTAGAAATGATCGGAGACACTCCTTTTTCTTGGAATTCAACGTTTAACATCAATGAGAAATACTAATAAAGATCAATGACACTATTATTTGTTGGAATCGAATGAATTCAAGGAATAGAGGGTTCATTGGCATTGATTTCGCAATGAATATAGTCGTTAAGCAAGACACAAAAGATAGTTTCATAGTCTTTGCATAAAAAATGGTCTTTTTGGCAAGAGGCAATCCTTTTTAGCTTTTTGTGAATTGAATATATCATTATTAATGAGTTAAACCACTTAACATTAGTACGAAAACAAACCAAGAGGAATGACTGCTTTGGAAGATATAAGTAAACACATTTAGAGTTTTAATGGTGTTTACACTTGTTTGTTTTAATTAATATACTAGATAGTTTTGCCATAGTTGTTAATTTTATGATCGCTGTATTAAAAAGTGTGTTTAGAATCAAAAAAGGAACCTCATTGACTAGAAATGATGGGAGAGACTCCTTTTTCTTGGAATTTAACGTTTAATATCAATGAGAAATACTAATAAAGAACAATGACACTATTGTTTGTTTGAATCGAATGAATTCATTGAATAGAGGGTTCATTGGCATTGATTTCACAATGAATATAATCATTAAGCTAGACACAAAAGATAGTTTCATACTCTTTGCATAAATAATGGTCTTTGGGACAAGAGGCAATCCTTTTTAGCTTTTTGCGAAGTGAATATATCATTATTCATGAGTTAAACCACTTAGCTACGGACAGCAAACCAAGAGGAATGACTGCTTTGGATGATATAAATAAACACATTTAGAGTTTTAATGGTGTTTACACATGTTTGCTTTAATTAATATACTTGGTAGTTTAGCCATAGTTGTTAATTTCATGATCGCTATATTAAAAAGTGTTTTTGGAATCAATAAATGATCCTCTTTGACTAGAAATGATAGGAGAGACTCCTTTTTTCTTGGAATTTAATGTTTAA
>JBAPLH010001966.1:0-57914 GCA_037897445.1 Ceriops zippeliana | reverse complement strand
AAGTTTGAAATTAACTTTTATTTCTTTCTTAATAACTATATTCATTTTGAAAAAAAATGCCCGTGGACCATCAATTACATGAATTCATTCAATTTAACAAACAATTCAGTCCTTGATTTTGAATTGCATTTCCTGTTGATATTATTTGTTGAATTCAAAATTAGAGAGTTGCTCCCATCATTTTTGGTTAACAAGCCTCTTCTTTTGATTCCAAACACTCTTTTTGATACATTGATCGTGAAGTATAACACATGTGGCTAAACAACCTAGTATATTAATTGATTCAAACAAGTATAAACACTAATAAAAATCCAAATCCATTTAAATCCATTGGCAAAAGGTGCCATTCATCTGGGTTTGCATTTCGTACAAATGTTAACTAGTTTAATTTATAAATAATGACAATTTCTAATCTCCTAATGTTAATTAGGCTCCTCTTGTTGTGACGAGGACTATTTTTCATGCAATAACCTTGAAATTAACTTTTGTTTCTTTCTCAATAACTATATTTATTTTGAAAAAAATGTACGTGGACCATCAATTACATGAATTCATTCATGTTAACATTAAATTCAGTCCTTGATTTTGAATTGCATTTCTTATTGATATTATTTGTAGAATTCAAAATTAAAGAGTTGCTCTAATCATTTTTGGTTAACAAGCCTATTGTTTTGATTCCGAACACACTTTTTGATACATTGATCATGAAATATAACACATGTGGCTAAACAACCTAGTATATTAATTGATTCAAACAAGTATAAACACCAATAAAAATCCAAATCTATTTAAATCCATAGGCAAAAGGTGCCATTCATCTGGGTTTGCATTTCGTACAAATGTTAACTGGTTTCATTCCTAAATAATGACAATTTCTAATCACCTAATTTAATTAGGCTCCTCTTGTTCTTACCAGGACTATTTTTCATGCAATAAGTTTGAAATTAACTTTTATTTCTTTCTTAATAACTATATTCATTTTGAAAAAAATGCCCGTGGACCATCAATTACATGAATTCATTCAATTTAACAAACAATTCAGTCCTTGATTTTGAATTGCATTTCCTGTTGATATTATTTGTTGAATTCAAAATTAGAGAGTTGCTCCCATCATTTTTGGTTAACAAGCCTCTTCTTTTGATTCCAAACACTCTTTTTGATACATTGATCGTGATGTATAACACATGTGGCTAAACAACCTAGTATATTAATTGATTCAAACAAGTATAAACACTAATAAAAATCCAAATCCATTTAAATCCATTGGCAAAAGGTGCCATTCATCTGGGTTTGCATTTTGTACAAATAATTTCTGGTTTAATTCCTAAATAATGAGAATTTCTAATCACCTCATGTTAATTAGGCTCCTCTTGCTGTTACCAGGACTATTTTTCATGCAATAACCTTTAAATTAACTTTTGTTTCTTTCCTAATAACTATATTCATTTTGAAAAAAATACCCGTGGACCATCAATTACATGAATCTGTTCAATTTAACATTAATTTCAGTCCTTGATTTTGAATTGCATTTCTTCTTGATATTATTTGTTGAATTCAAAATTAAAGAGTTGCTCCCATCATTTTTGGTTAACAAGCCTCTTCTTTTGATTCCAAACACACTTTTTGATACATTGATTATGAAATATAATACATGTGGCTAAACAACCTAGTATATTAATAGATTCAAACAAGTGTAAACACCAATAAAAATCCAAATCTATTTAAATCCACAGGGAAAAGGTGCCATTCATCAGGGTTAGCATTTCGTACAAATGTTAACTATTTTAATTCCTAAATAATGACAATTTCTAATCTCCTAATGTTAATTAGGCTCCTCTTGTTGTGACCAGGACTATTTTTCATGCAATAACCTTGAAATTAACTTTTGTTTCTTTCTTAATAACTATAATAATTTTGAAAAAAATGCCCGAGAACCATCAATTACATGAATTCAATCAAGTTAACATTAAATTCAGTCCTTGATTTTGAATTGCATTTCTTATTGATATTAATTGTAGAATTCAAAATTAAAGAGTTGCTCCCATCATTTTTGGTTAACAAGCCTCTTCTTTTGATTCCAAACACACTTTTTGATCCATTGATCTTGAAATATAACACATGTGGTTAAACAACCTAGTATATTAATTGATTCAAACAAGTATAAACACCAATAAAAATCCAAATCTATTTAAATTCGTTGCCCAAAGGTGCCACTCATCATGGTTTGCATTTCGTAAAAATGTTAACTGGTTTAATTCCTAAATAATAAGAATTTCTAATCACATCATGTTAATTACGCTCCTCTTGTTGTTACCAGGACTATTTTTCATGCAATAACTTGAAATTAACTTTTTTTACTCTCTTCATAACAATATTCATTTTGGAAAAAATGCACGTGGACCATCAATCACATGAATTCATTCAATTTAACAAACAATTCAGTCCTTGATTTTGAATTGCATTTCTTATTGATATTAATTGTTGAATTCAAAATTAAATAGCTGCTCCCATCATTTTTGGTTAACAAGCCTCTTCTTTTGATTCCAAACACACTTTTTGATACATTGATCATGAAATATAACACATGTGGCTAAACAACCTAGTATATTAATTGATTCAAACAAGTATAAACACCAATAAAAATCCAAATCTATTTAAATCCACAGGCAAAAGGTGCCATTGATCAGGGTTTGCATTTCGTACAAATGTTAACTGGTTTAATTCCTAAATAATGACAATTTCTAATCACCTAATGTTAATTAGTCTCCTCTTGTTGTTATCAGGACTATTTTTCATGCAATAACTTTGAAATTAACTTTTATTTCTTTCTTAATAACTATATTCATTTTGAAACAAATGCACGTGGACAATCAATTACATGAATTCATTCAATTTAACAAACAATTCAGTCCTTGATTTTGAATTGCATTTCTTATTGATATTATTTGTTGAATTCAAAATTAGAGAGTTGCTCCCATCATTTTTGGTTAACAAGCCTCTTCTTTTGATTCCAAACACACTTTTTGATACATTGATCGTGAAGTATAACACATGTGGCTAAACAACCTAGTATATTAATTGATTCAAACAAGTATAAACACCAATAAAAATCCAAATCTATTTAAATCCACAGGCAAAAGGTGTCATTCATCAGAGTTAGCATTTCGTACAAATGTTAACTAGTTTAATTCCTAAATAATGACAATTTCAAATCTCCTAATGTTAATTAGGCTCCTCTTGTTGTGACCAGGACTATTTTTCATGCAATAACCTTGAAATTAACTTTTGTTTCTTTCTCAATAACTATATTCATTTTGAAAAAAATGCACGTGGACCATCAATTACATGAATTCATTCAACTTAACATTAAATTCAGTCCTTGATTTTGAATTGCATTTCTTATTGATATTATTTGTAGAATTCAAAATTAAAGAGTTGCTCCAATCATTTTTGGTTAACAAGCCTATTGTTTTGATTCCGAACA
This sequence comes from Ceriops zippeliana, assembly GCA_037897445.1. Lineage (NCBI taxonomy): Eukaryota > Viridiplantae > Streptophyta > Magnoliopsida > Malpighiales > Rhizophoraceae > Ceriops > Ceriops zippeliana. Next base: position 54,430 of record JBAPLH010001966.1, on the reverse strand, counting down.
CACTTTTTGATACATTGATCATGAAATATAACACATGTGGCTAAACAACCTAGTATATTAATTGATTCAAACAAGTATAAACACCAATAAAAATCCTAATCTATTTAAATCCACAGGCAAAAGGTGCCATTCATCTGGGTTTGCATTTCGTACAAATGTTAACTGGTTTCATTCCTAAATAATGAAAATTTCTAATCACCTAATTTAATTAGGCTCCTCTTGTTGTTACCAGGACTATTTTTCATGCAATAACTTTGAAATTAACTTTTATTTCTTTCTTAATAACTATATTCATTTTGAAAAAAATGCCCGTGGACCATCAATTACATGAATTCATTCAATTTAACAAACAATTCAGTCCTTGATTTTGAATTGCATTTCCTGTTGATATTATTTGTTGAATTCAAAATTAGAGAGTAGCTCCTATCATTTTTGGTTAACAAGCCTCTTGTTTTGATTCCAAACACACTTTTTGATACATTAATCGTGATGTATAACACATGTGGCTAAACAACCTAGTATATTAATTGATTCAAACAAGTATAAACACTAATAAAAATCCAAATCCATTTAAATCCATTGGCAAAAGGTGCCATTCATCTGGGTTTGCATTTCGCACAAATAATTTCTGGTTTAATTCCTAAATAATGAGAATTTCTAATCACCTCATGTTAATTAGGCTCCTCTTGTTGTTACCAGGACTATTTTTCATGCAATAACCTTTAAATTAACTTTTGTTTCTTTCTTCATAACTATATTCATTTTGAAAAAATACCTGTGGACCATCAATTAAATGAATTCATTCAATTTAACAAACAATTCAGTCCTTGATTTTGAATTGCATTTCTTATTGATATTATTTGTTGAATTCAAAATTAGAGAGTTGCTCCCATCATTTTTGGTTAACAAGCCTCTTCTTTTAATTCGAAACACACTTTTTGATGCATTGATCATGAAGGATAACACATGTGGCTAAACAACCTAGTATATTAATTGATTCAAACAAGTATAAACACCAATAAAAATCCAAATCTATTTAAATCCACAGGCAAAAGGTGTCATTCATCAGAGTTAGCATTTCGTACAAATGTTAACTAGTTTAATTCCTAAATAATGACAATTTCTAATCTCCTAATGTTAATTAGGCTCCTCTTGTTGTGACCAGGACTATTTTTCATGCAATAACCTTGAAATTAACTTTTGTTTCTTTCTCAATAACTATATTCATTTTGAAAAAAATGCACGTGGACCATCAATTACATGAATTCATTCAACTTAACATTAAATTCAGTCCTTGATTTTGAATTGCATTTCTTATTGATATTATTTGTAGAATTCAAAATTAAAGAGTTGCTCCAATCATTTTTGGTTAACAAGCCTATTGTTTTGATTCCGAACACACTTTTTGATACATTGATCATGAAATATAACACATGTGGCTAAACAACCTAGTATATTAATTGATTCAAACAAGTATAAACACCAATAAAAATCCAAATCTATTTAAATCCACAGGCAAAAGGTGCCATTCATCTGGGTTTGCATTTCGTACAAATGTTTACTGGTTTCATTCCTAAATAATGAAAATTTCTAATCACCTAATTTAATTAGGCTCCTCTTGTTGTTACCAGGACTATTTTTCATGCAATAACTTTGAAATTAACTTTTATTTCTTTCCTAATAACTATATTCATTTTGAAAAAAATGCCCGTGGACCATCAATTACATGAATTCATTCAATTTAACAAACAATTCAGTCCTTGATTTTGAATTGCATTTCCTGTTGATATTATTTGTTGAATTCAAAATTAGAGAGTAGCTCCTATCATTTTTGGTTAACAAGCCTCTTGTTTTGATTCCAAACACACTTTTTGATACATTAATCGTGATGTATAACACATGTGGCTAAACAACCTAGTATATTAATTGATTCAAACAAGTATAAACACTAATAAAAATCCAAATCCATTTAAATCCATTGGCAAAAGGTGCCATTCATCTGGGTTTGCATTTCGCACAAATAATTTCTGGTTTTAATTCCTAAATAATGAGAATTTCTAATCACCTCATGTTAATTAGGCTCCTCTTGTTGTTACCAGGACTATTTTTCATGCAATAACCTTTAAATTAACTTTTGTTTCTTTCTTCATAACTATATTCATTTTGAAAAAATACCTGTGGACCATCAATTAAATGAATTCATTCAATTTAACAAACAATTCAGTCCTTGATTTTGAATTGCATTTCTTATTGATATTATTTGTTGAATTCAAAATTAGAGAGTTGCTCCCATCATTTTTGGTTAACAAGCCTCTTCTTTTAATTCGAAACACACTTTTTGATGCATTGATCATGAAGGATAACACATGTGGCTAAACAACCTAGTATATTAATTGATTCAAACAAGTATAAAAACTAATAAAAATCTAAATCCATTTAAATCCATTGGGAAAAGGTGCCATTCATCTGGGTTTGCATTTCGTACAAATAGTTTCTGGTTTAATTCCTAAATAATGAGAATTTCTAATCACCTCATGTTAATTAGGCTCCTCTTGCTATTACCAGGACTATTTTTCATGCAATAACCTTTAAATTAACTTTTGTTTCTTTCTTAATAACTATATTCATTTTGAAAAAAATACCCGTGGACCATCAATTACATGAATCTGTTCAATTTAACATTAAATTCAGTCCTTGATTTTGAATTGCATTTCTTCTTGATATTATTTGTTGAATTCAAAATTAAAGAGTTGCTCCCATCATTTTTGGTTAACAAGCCTCTTCTTTTGATTCCAAACACACTTTTTGATACATTGATCATGAAATATAATACATGTGGCTAAACAACCTAGTATATTAATAGATTCAAACAAGTGTAAACACCAATAAAAATCCAAATCTATTTAAATCCACAGGCAAAAGGTGCCATTCATCAGGGTTAGCATTTCGTACAAATGTTAACTATTTTAATTCCCAAATAATGACAATTTCTAATCTCCTAATGTTAATTAGGCTCCTCTTGTTGTGTCCAGGACTATTTTTCATGCAATAACCTTGAAATTAACTTTTGTTTCTTTCTTAATAACTATAATAATTTTGAAAAAAATGCCCGAGGACCATCAATTACATGAATTCATTCAAGTTAACATTAAATTCAGTCCTTGATTTTGAATTGCATTTCTTATTGATATTAATTGTAGAATTCAAAATTAAAGAGTTGCTCCCATCATTTTTGGTTAACAAGCCTCTTCTTTTGATTCCAAACACACTTTTTGATCCATTGATCTTGAAATATAACACATGTGGTTAAACAACCTAGTATATTAATTGATTCAAACAAGTATAAACACCAATAAAAATCCAAATCTATTTAAATTCGTCGCCCAAAGGTGCCACTCATCATGGTTTTCATTTCGTAAAAATGTTAACTGGTTTAATTCCTAAATAATAAGAATTTCTAATCACATCATGTTAATTACGCTCCTCTTGTTGTTACCAGGACTATTTTTCATGCAATAACCTTGAAATTAACTTTTTTTACTCTCTTCATAACAATATTCATTTTGGAAAAAATGCACGTGGACCATCAATTACATGAATTCATTCAATTTAACAAACAATTCAGTCCTTGATTTTGAATTGCATTTCTTATTGATATTAATTGTTGAATTCAAAATTAAATAGCTGCTCCCATCATTTTTGGTTAACAAGCCTCTTCTTTTGATTCCAAACACACTTTTTGATACATTGATCATGAAATATAACACATGTGGCTAAACAACCTAGTATATTAATTGATTCAAACAAGTATAAACACCAATAAAAATCCAAATCTATTTAAATCCACAGGCAAAAGGTGCCATTCATCAGGGTTTGCATTTCGTACAAATGTTAACTGGTTTAATTCCTAAATAATGACAATTTCTAATCACCTAATGTTAATTAGTCTCCTCTTGTTGTTATCAGGACTATTTTTTATGCAAGAACTTTGAAATTAACTTTTATTTCTTTCTTAATAACTATATTCATTTTGAAACAAATGCACGTGGACAATCAATTACATGAATTCATTCAATTTAACAAACAATTCAGTCCTTGATTTTGAATTGCATTTCTTATTGATATTATTTGTTGTATTCAAAATTAGAGAGTTGCTCCCATCATTTTTGGTTAACAAGCCTCTTCTTTTAATTCGAAACACACTTTTTGATACATTGATCATGAAGGATAACACATGTGGCTAAACAACCTAGTATATTAATTGATTCAAACAAGTATAAAAACAAATAAAAATCCAAATCCATTTAAATCCATTGGGAAAAGGTGCCATTCATCTGGGTTTGCATTTCGTACAAATAGTTTCTGGTTTAATTCCTAAATAATGAGAATTTCTAATCACCTCATGTTAATTAGGCTCCTCTTGTTGTTACTAGGACTATTTTTCATGCAATAACCTTTAAATTAACTTTTGTTTCTTTCTTAATAACTATATTCATTTTGAAAAAATACCTGTGGACCATCAATTAAATGAATTCATTCAATTTAACAAACAATTCAGTCCTTGATTTTGAATTGCATTTCTTATTGATATTATTTGTTGAATTCAAAATTAGAGAGTTGCTCCCATCATTTTTGGTTAACAAGCCTCTTCTTTTAATTCGAAACACACTTTTTTGATACATTGATCATGAAGGATAACACATGTGGCTAAACAACCTAGTATATTAATTGATTCAAACAAGTATAAAAACAAATAAAAATCCAAATCCATTTAAATCCATTGGGAAAAGGTGCCATTCATCTGGGTTTGCATTTCGTACAAATAGTTTCTGGTTTAATTCCTAAATAATGAGAATTTCTAATCACCTCATGTTAATTAGGCTCCTCTTGCTGTTACCAGGACTATTTTTCATGCAATAACCTTTAAATTAACTTTTGTTTCTTTCTTAATAACTATATTCATTTTGGAAAAAATACCCGTGGACCATCAATTACATGAATTCATTCAATTTAACAAACAATTCAGTCCTTGATTTTGAATTGCATTTCTTATTGATATTATTTGTTGTATTCAAAATTAGAGAGTTGCTCCCATCATTTTTTGTTAACAAGCCTCTTCTTTTGATTCCAAACACTCTTTTTGATACATTGATCGTGAAGTATAACACATGTGGCTAAACAACCTAGTATATTAATTGATTCAAACAAGTATAAACACCAATAAAAATCCAAATCTATTTAAATCCACAGGCAAAAGGTGTCATTCATCAGGGTTAGCATTTCGTACAAATGTTAACTAGTTTAATTCCTCAATAATGACAATTTCTAATCTCTTAATGTTAATTAGGCTCCTCTTGTTGTGACCAGGACTATTTTTCATGCAATAACCTTGAAATTAACTTTTGTTTCTTTCTCAATAACTATATTCATTTTGAAAAAAATGCACGTGGACCATCAATTACATGAATTCATTCAAGTTAACATTAAATTCAGTCCTTGATTTTGAATTGCATTTCTTATTGATATTATTTGTAGAATTCAAAATTAAAGAGTTGCTCCAATCATTTTTGGTTAACAAGCCTATTGTTTTGATTCCGAACACACTTTTTGATACATTGATCATGAAATATAACACATGTGGCTAAACAACCTAGTATATTAATTGATTCAAACAAGTATAAACACCAATAAAAATCCAAATCTATTTAAATCCACAGGCAAAAGGTGCCATTCATCTGGGTTTGCATTTCGTACAAATGTTAACTGGTTTCATTCCTAAATAATGACAATTTCTAATCACCTAATTTAATTAGGCTCCTCTTGTTGTTACCAGGACTATTTTTCATGCAATAAATTTGAAATTAACTTTTATTTCTTTCTTAATAACTATATTCATTTTGAAAAAAATGCCCGTGGACCATCAATTACATGAATTCATTCAATTTAACAAACAATTCAGTCCTTGATTTTGAATTGCATTTCCTGTTGATATTATTTGTTGAATTCAAAATTAGAGAGTAGCTCCTATCATTTTTGGTTAACAAGCCTCTTCTTTTGATTTCAAACACACTTTTTGATACATTAATCGTGATGTATAACACATGTGGCTAAACAACCTAGTATATTAATTGATTCAAACAAGTATAAACACTAATAAAAATCCAAATCCATTTAAATCCATTGGCAAAAGGTGTCATTCATCTGGGTTTGCATTTCGTACAAATAATTTCTGGTTTAATTCCTAAATAATGAGAATTTCTAATCACCTCATGTTAATTAGGCTCCTCTTGTTGTTACCAGGACTATTTTTCATGCAATAACCTTTAAATTAACTTTTGTTTCTTTCTTAATAACTATATTCATTTTGAAAAAATACCTGTGGACCATCAATTAAATGAATTCATTCAATTTAACAAACAATTCAGTCCTTGATTTTGAATTGCATTTCTTATTGATATTATTTGTTGAATTCAAAATTAGAGAGTTGCTCCCATCATTTTTGGTTAACAAGCCTCTTCTTTTAATTCGAAACACACTTTTTGATCCATTGATCATGAAGGATAACACATGTGGCTAAACAACCTAGTATATTAATTGATTCAAACAAGTATAAAAACAAATAAAAATCCAAATCCATTTAAATCCATTGGGAAAAGGTGCCATTCATCTGCGTTTGCATTTCGTACAAATAGTTTCTGGTTTAATTCCTAAATAATGAGAATTTCTAATCACCTCATGTTAATTAGGCTCCTCTTGCTGTTACCAGGACTATTTTTCATGCAATAACCTTTAAATTAACTTTTGTTTCTTTCTTAATAACTATATTCATTTTGGAAAAAATACCCGTGGACCATCAATTACATGAATTCATTCAATTTAACAAACAATTCAGTCCTTGATTTTGAATTGCATTTCTTATTGATATTAATTGTTGAATTCAAAATTAAATAGCTGCTCCCATCATTTTTGGTTAACAAGCATCTTCTTTTGATTCCAAACAAACTTTTTGATACATTGATCATGAAATGGAACACATGTGGCTAAACAACCTAGTATATTAATTGATTCAAACAAGTATAAACACCAATAAAAATCCAAATCTATTTAAATCCACAGGCAAAAGGTGCCATTCATCAGGGTTAGCATTTCATACAAATGGTAACTATTTTAATTCCTAAATAATGACAATTTCTAATCTTTTAATGTTAATTAGGCTCCCCTTGTTGTGACCAGGACTTTTTTTCATGCAATAACCTTGAAATTAACTTTTGTTTCTTTCTTAATAACTATATTCATTTTGAAAAAACTACCTGTGGACCATCAATTACATGTATCCATTAAATTTCACAAACAATTCAGTCCTTGATTTTGAGTTGCATTTCTTCTTTATATTATTTGTTGAATTCAAAATTAAAGAGTTGCTCCCATCATTTTTGGTTAACAAGCCTCTTCTTTTGATTCCAAACACACTTTTTGATACATTGATCATGAAGTATAACACATGTGGCTAAACACCCTAGTATATTAATTGATTCAAACAAGTATAAACACCAATAAAAATCCAAATCTATTTAAATCCACAGGCAAAAGGTGCCATTCATCAGGGTTAGCATTTCGTACAAATGTTAACTGGTTTAATTCCTAAATAATGACAATTTCTAATCTCCTAATGTTAATTAGGCTCCTCTTGTTGTTACCAGGACTATTTTTCATGCAATAACCTTGAAATTAACATTTGTTTCTTTCTTAAAAACTATATTCATTTTGAAAAAAATGCCCCTGGAGCATCAGTTACATGAATTCATTCAATTTAACAAACAATTCAGTCCTTGATTTTGAATTGCATTTCTTATTGATATTATTTGTTGAATTCAAAATTAGAGAGTTGCTCCCATCATTTTTGGTTAACAAGCCTCTTCTTTTGATTCCAAACACACTTTTTGATACATTGATCATGAAGTATAACACATGTGGCTAAACAACCTAGTATATTAATTGATTCAAACAAGTATAAACACTAATAAAAATCCAAATCCATTTAAATCCATTGGGAAAAGGTGTCATTCATCTAGGTTTGCATTTCGTACAAATAGTTTCTGGTTTAATTCCTAAATAATGAGAATTTCTAATCACCTCATGTTAATTAGGCTCCTCTTGCTGTTACCAGGACTATTTTTCATGCAATAACCTTTAAATTAACTTTTGTTTCTTTCTTAATAACTATATTCATTTTGAAAAAAATACCCGTGGACCATCAATTACATGAATTTGTTCAATTTAACATTAAATTCAGTCCTTGATTTTGAATTGCATTTGTTCTTGACATTATTTGTTGAATTCAAAATTAAAGAGTTGCTCCCATCATTTTTGGTTAACAAGCCTCTTCTTTTGATTCCAAACACACTTTTTGATACATTGATCATGAAATATAATACATGTGGCTAAACAACCTAGTATATTAATAGATTCAAACAAGTATAAACACCAATAAAAATCCAAATCTATTTAAATGCGCAGGCAAAAGGTGCCATTCATCAGGGTTAGCATTTCGTACAAATGTTAACTAGTTTAATTCCTAAATAATGACAATTTCTAATCTTCTAATGTTAATTCGGCTCCTCTTGTTGTGACCAGGACTATTTTTCATGCAATAAGCTTGAAATTAACTTTTGTTTCTTTCTTAATAACTATAATCATTTTGAAAAAAAAGCCCGTGGACCTATCAATTACATGAATTCATTCAAGTTAACATTAAATTCAGTCCTTGATTTTGAATTGCATTTCTTATTGATATTAATTGTAGAATTCAAAATTAAAGAGTTGCTCCCATCATTTTTGGTTAACAAGCCTCTTCTTTTGATTCCAAACACACTTTTTGATCCATTGATCTTGAAATATAACACATGTGGTTAAAAAACCTAGTATATTAATTGATTCAAACAAGTATAAACACCAATAAAAATCCAAATCTATTGAAATTCGTCAGCCAACGGTGCCACTCATCATGGTTTGCATTTCGTAAAAATGTTAACTGGTTTAATTCCTAAATAATGAGAATTTCTAATCACCTCATGTTAATTACGCTCCTCTTGTTGGTACCAGGACTATTTTTCATGCAATAACCTTGAAATTAACTTTTTTTACTCTCTTCATAACAATATTCATTTTGGAAAAAATGCACGTGGACCATCAATTACATGAATTCATTCAATTTAACAAACAATTCAGACCTTGATTTTGAATTGCATTTCTTATTGATATTAATTGTTGAATTCAAAATTAAATAGTTGCTCCCATCATTTTTGGTTAACAAGCGTTTTCTTTTGATTCCAAACACACTTTTTGATACATTGATCATGAAATATAACACATGTGGCTAAACAACCTAGTATATTAATTGATTCAAACAAGTATAAACAACAATAAAAATCCAAATCTATTTAAATCCACAGGCAAAAGGTGCCATTCATCAGGGTTAGCATTTCGTTCAAATGTTAACTAGTTTAATTCCTAAATAATGACAATTTCTAATCTCCTAATGTTAATTAGGCTCCTCTTGTTGTGACCAGGACTATTTTTCATGCAATAAGCTTGAAATTAAATTTTTTTTCTTTCTTAATAACTATATTCATTTTGAAAAAAATGCACGTGGAGCATCAATGACATGAATCCATTCAATTTAACGAACAATTCAGTCCTTGATTTTGAATTGCATTTCTTATTGATATTTTTTGTTGAATTCAAAATTAGAGAGTTGCTCCCATCATTTTTGGTTAACAAGCCTCTTCTTTTGATTCCAAACACACTTTTTGATACATTGATCATGAAGTATAACACATGTGGCTAAACAACCTAGTATATTAATTGATTCAAACAAGTATAAACACCAATAAAAATCCAAATCTATTTAATTCCACAGGCAAAAGGTGCCATTCATCAGGGTTAGCATTTCGTACAAATGTTAACTAGTTTAATTCCTAAATAATGACAATTTCTAATCTCCTAATGTTAATTAGGCTCCTCTTGTTGTGACCAGGACTATTTTTCATGCACTAACCTTGAAATGATCTTTTGTTTCTTTCTTAATAACTATATTCATTTTGAAAAAAATGCACGTGGACCTACAACTACATGTATTCATTCAAGTTAACATTAAATTCAGTCCTTGATTTTGAATTGCATTTCTTGTTGATATTAATTGTAGAATTCAAAATTAAAGAGTTGCTCCAATCATTTTTGGTTAACAAGCCTATTGTTTTGATTCCAAACACACTTTTTGATACATTGATCATCAAATATAACACATGTCGCTAAACAACCTGGTATATTAATTGATTCAAACAAGTATAAACACCAATAAAAATCCAAATCTATTTAAATCCACAGGCAAAAGGTGCCATTCATTAGGATTTGCTTTTCGTACAAATGTTAACTGGTTTAATTCCTAAATAATGACAATTTCTAATCACCTAATGATAATTAGGCTCCTCTTGTTGTTACCAGGACTATTTTTCATGCAATAACTTTGAAATTAACTTTTATTTCTTTCTTAATAACTATATTCATTTTGAAAAAAATGCCCGTGCACCATCAGTTACATGAATTCATTCAATTTAACAAATAATTCTGTCCTTGATTTTGAATTGCATTTCTTATTGTTATTATTTGTCGAATTCAAAATTAAAGAGTTGCTCCCATCATTTTTGGTTAACAAGACTCTTCTTTTGATTCCAAACACACTTTTTGATACATTGATCGTGAAGTATAACACATGTGGCTAAACAACCTAGTATATTAATTGATTCAAACAAGTATAAACACCAATAAAAATCCAAATCTATTTAAATCCACAGGCAAAAGGTGTCATTCATCGGGGTTAGCATTTCGTACAAATGTTAACTAGTTTAATTCCTAAATAATGACAATTTCTAATCTCCTAATGTTAATTAGGCTCCTCTTGTTGTGACCAGGACTATTTTTCATGCAATAACCTTGAAATTAACTTTTGTTTCTTCTTAATAACTATATTCATTTTGAAAAAAATGCACGTGGACCATCAATTACATGAATTCATTCAAGTTAACATTAAATTCAGTCCTTGATTTTGAATTGCATTTCTTATTGATATTAATGGTAGAATTCAAAATTAAAGAGTTGCTCCAATCATTTTTGGTTAACAAGCCTATTGTTTTGATTCGAAACACACTTTTTGATACATTGATCATGAAATATAACACATGTCGCTAAACAACCCAGTATATTAATTGATTCAAACAAGTATAAACACTAATAAAAATCCAAATTCATTTAAATCCACAGGCAAAAGGTGCCATTCATCAGGATTTGCATTTTGTACAAATGTTAACTGGTTTAATTCCTAAATAATGACAATTTCTAATCACCTAATGATAATTAGGCTCCTCTTGTTGTTACCAGGACTATTTTTCATACAATAACTTTGAAATTAACTTTTATTTCTTTCTTAATAACTATATTCATTTTGAAAAAAATGCCCGTGCACCATCAGTTACATGAATTCATTCAATTTAACAAATAATTCAGTCCTTGATTTTGAATTGCATTTCTTATTGATATTATTTGTTGAATTCAAAATTAAAGAGTTTCTCCTATCATTTTTGGTTAACAAGCCTTTTCTTTTGATTCCAAACACACTTTTTGATACATTGATCGTGAAGTATAACACATGTGGCTAAACAACCTAGTATATTAATTGATTCAAACAAGTATAAACACCAATAAAAATCCAAATCTATTTAAATCCACAGGCAAGAGGTGACATTCATCAGGGTTAGCATTTCATACAAATGGTAACTATTTTAATTCCTAAATAATGACAATTTATAATCTCCTAATGTTAATTAGGGTCCCCTTGTTGTGACCAAGACTATTTTTCATGCAATAACCTTGAAATTAACTTTTGTTTCTTTCTTAATAACTATATTCATTTTGAAAAAAATACCCGTGGACCATCAATTACATGTATCCATTCAATTTAACAAACAATTCAGTCCTTGATTTTGAGTTGCATTTCTTCTTTATATTATTTGTTGAATTCAAAATTAGAGAGTTGCTCCCATCATTTTTGGTTAACAAGCCTCTTCTTTTGATTCCAAACACACTTTTTGATACATTGATCATGAAGTATAACACATGTGGCTAAACAACCTAGTATATTAATTGATTCAAACATGTATAAACACCAATAAAAATCCAAATCTATTTAAATCCACAGGCAAAAGGTGCCATTCATCAGGGTTAGCATTTCGTACAAATGTTAACTGGTTTAATTCCTAAATAATGACAATTTCTAATCTCCTAATGTTAATTAGTCTCCTCTTGTTGTTACCAGGACTATTTTTCATGCAATAACCTTGAAATTAACATTTGTTTCTTTCTTAAAAACTATATTCATTTTGAAAAAAATGCCCCTGGACCATCAATTACATGAATTCATTCAATTTAACAAACAATTCAGTCCTTGATTTTGAATTGCATTTCTTATTGATATTATTTGTTGAATTCAAAATTAGGGAGTTGCTCCCATCATTTTTGGTTAACAAGCCTCTTCTTTTGATTCCAAACACACTTTTTGATACATTGATCATAAAGTATAACACATGTTGCTAAACAACCTAGTAAATTATTTGATTCAAACAAGTATAAAGACTAATAAAAATCCAAATCCATTTAAATCCATTGGCAAAAGGTGCCATTCATCTGGGTTTGCATATCGTACAAATGTTTTCTGGTTTAATTCCTAAATAATGAGAATTTCTAATCACCTCATGTTAATTAGGCTCCTCTTGTTGCTACCAGGACTATTTTTCATGCAATAACCTTGAAATTAACTTTTGTTTCTTTCTTAATAACTATATTCATTTTGAAAAAAATACCTGTGGACCATCAATTACATGAATCCATTCAATTTAACATTAAATTCAGTCCTTGATTTTGAATTGTATTTCTTCTTGATATTATTTGTTGAATTCAAAATTAAAGAGTTGCTCCCATCATTTTTGGTTAACAAGCCTCTTCTTTTGATCCCAAACACACTTTTTGATACATTGATCATGAAATATAAGACATGTGGCTAAACAACCTAGTATATTAATAGATTCAAACAAGTATAAACACCAATAAAAATCCAAATCTATTTAAATCCACAGGCAAAAGGTGCCATTCATCAGGGTTAGCATTTCGTACAAATGTTAACTAGTTTAATTCCTAAATAATGACAATTTCTAATCTCCTAATGTTAATTAGGCTCCTCTTGTTGTGACCAGAACTATTTTTCATGCAATAACCTTGAAATTAAACTTTTGTTTCTTTCTTAATAACTATAATCATTTTTCGAAAAAAAATGCCCATGGACCATCAATTACATGAATTCATTCAAGTTAACATTAAATTCAGTCCTTGATTTTGAATTGCATTTCTTATCGATACTTAATTGTTGAATTCAAAATTAAATAGTTGCTCCCATCATTTTTGGTTAACAAGCCTCTTCTTTTTGATTCCAAACACACTTTTTTTGATACATTGATCGTGAAGTATAACACATGTGGCTAAACAACCTAGTATATTAATTGATTCAAACAAGTATAAACACACCAATAAAAATCCAAATCTATTTAAATCCACAGGCAAAAGGTGTCATTCATCAGGGTTAGCTTTTTGTACAAATGTTAACTAGTTTAATTCCTAAATAATGACAATTTCTAATCTCCTAATGTTAATTAGGCTCCTCTTGTTGTGACCAGGACTATTTTTCATGCAATAAGCTTGAAATTAACTTTTGTTTCATTCTTAATAACTATATTCATTTTGAAAAAAATGCACGTGGACCATCAATTACATGAATTCATTCAATTTAACAAACAATTCAGTCCTTGATTTTGAATTGCATTTCTTATTGATATTATTTTTTGAATTCAAAATTAGAGAGTTGCTCCCATCATTTTTGGTTAACAAGCCTCTTCTTTTGATTCCAAACACACTTTTTGATACATTGATCGTGAAGTATAACACATGTGGCTAAACAACCTAGTATATTAATTGATTCAAACAAGTATAAACACCAATAAAAATCCAAATCTATTTAAATCCACAGGCAAAAGGTGTCATGCATCAGGGTTAGCATTTCGTACAAATGTTAACTAGTTTAATTCCTAAATAATGACAATTTCTAATCTCCTAATGTTAATTAGGCTCCTCTTGTTGTGACCAGGACTATTTTTCATGCAATAAGCTTGAAATTAACTCTTTTTTACTTCTTAATAACTATATTCATTTTGAAAAAAATACCCGTGGACCATCAATTACATGTATCCATTCAATTTAACAAACAATTCAGTCCTTGATTTTGAGTTGCATTTCTTCTTTATATTATTTGTTGAATTCAAAATTAGAGAGTTGCTCCCATCATTTTTGGTTAACAAGCCTCTTCTTTTGATTCCAAACACACTTTTTGATACATTGATCGTGAGGTATAACACATGTGGCTAAACAACCTAGTATATTAATTGATTCAAACAAGTATAAACACCAATAAAAATCCAAATCTATTTAAATCCACAGGCAAAAGGTGTCATTCATCAGGGTTAGCATTTCGTATAAATGTTAACTAGTTTAATTCCTAAATAATGACAATTTCAAATCTTCTAATGTTAATTAGGCTCCTCTTGTTGTGACCAGGACTATTTTTCATGCAATAAGCTTGAAATTAACTTTTGTTTCTTTCTTAATAACTATAATCATTTTGAAAAAAAATCCCGTGGACCATCAATTACATGAATTCATTCAAGTTAACATTAAATTCAGTCCTTGATTTTGAATTGCATTTCTTATTGATATTAATTGTAGAATTCAAAATTAATGAGTTGCTCCCATCATTTTTGGTTAACAAGCCTCTTCTTTTGATTCCAAACACACTTTTTGATCCATTGATCTTGAAATATAACACATGTGGTTAAAAAACCTAGTATATTAATTGATTCAAACAAGTATAAACACCAATAAAAATCCAAATCTATTGAAATTCGTCGGCCAACGGTGCCACTCATCATGGTTTGCATTTCGTAAAAATGTTAACTGGTTTAATTCCTAAATAATGAGAATTTCTAATCACCTCATGTTAATTACGCTCCTCTTGTTGGTACCAGGACTATTTTTCATGCAATAACCTTGAAATTAACTTTTTTTACTCTCTTCATAACAATATTCATTTTGGAAAAAATGCACGTGGACCATCAATTACATGAATTCATTCAATTTAACAAACAATAATTCAGACCTTGATTTTGAATTGCATTTCTTATTGATATTAATTGTTGAATTCAAAATTAAATAGTTGCTCCCATCATTTTTGGTTAACAAGCGTCTTCTTTTGATTCCAAACACACTTTTTGATACATTGATCATGAAATATAACACATGTGGCTGAACAACCTAGTATATTAATTGATTCAAACAAGTATAAACAACAACAAAAATCCAAATCTATTTAAATCCACAGGCAAAAGGTGCCATTCATCAGGGTTAGCATTTCGTACAAATGTTAACTAGTTTAATTCCTAAATAATGACAATTTCTAATCTCCTAATGTTAATTAGGCTCCTCTTGTTGTGACCAGGACTATTTTTCATGCAATAAGCTTGAAATTAAATTTTTTTTCTTTCTTAATAACTATATTCATTTTGAAAAAAATGCACGTGGAGCATCAATGACATGAATCCATTCAATTTAACGAACAATTCAGTCCTTGATTTTGAATTGCATTTCTTATTGATATTATTTGTTGAATTCAAAATTAGAGAGTTGCTCCCATCATTTTTGGTTAACAAGCCTCTTCTTTTGATTCCAAACACACTTTTTGATACATTGATCGTGAAGTATAACACATGTGGCTAAACAACCTAGTATATTAATTGATTCAAACAAGTATAAACACCAATAAAAATCCAAATCTATTTAAATCCACAGGCAAAAGGTGTCATTCATCAGGGTTAGCATTTCGTACAAATGTTAACTAGTTTAATTCCTAAATAATGACAATTTCTAATCTCCTAATGTTAATTAGGCTCCTCTTGTTGTGACCAGGACTATTTTTCATGCACTAACCTTGAAATGATCTTTTGTTTCTTTCTTAATAACTATATTCATTTTGAAAAAAATGCACGTGGACCTACAACTACATGTATTCATTCAAGTTAACATTAAATTCAGTCCTTGATTTTGAATTGCATTTCTTATTGATATTAATTGTAGAATTCAAAATTAAAGAGTTGCTCCAATCATTTTTGGTTAACAAGCCTATTGTTTTGATTCCAAACACACTTTTTGATACATTGATCATGAAATATAGCACATGTCGCTAAACAACCTAGTATATTAATTGATTCAAACAAGTATAAACACCAATAAAAATCCAAATCTATTTAAATCCACAGGCAAAAGGTGCCATTCATCAGAATTTGCATTTCGTACAAATGTTAACTGGTTTAATTCCTAAATAATGACAATTTCTAATCACCTAATGATAATTAGGCTCCTCTTGTTGTTACCAGGACTATTTTTCATGCAATAACTTTGAAATTAACTTTTATTTCTTTCTTAATAACTATATTCATTTTGAAAAAAATGCCCGTGCACCATCAATTACATGAATCCATTCAATTTAACAAACAATTCAGTCCTTGATTTTGAGTTGCATTTCTTATTGATATTATTTGTTGAATTCAAAATTAAAGAGTTGCTCCCATCATTTTTGGTTAACAAGCCTCTTCTTTTGATTCCAAACACACTTTTTGATACATTGATCATGAAGTATAACACATGTGGCTAAACAACCTAGTATATTAATTGATTCAAACAAGTATAAACACTAATAAAAATCCAAATTCATTTAAATCCACAGGCAAAAGGTGCCATTCATCAGGATTTGCATTTCGTACAAATGTTAACTGTTTAATTCCTAAATAATGACAATTTCTAATCACCTAATAATAATTAGGCTCCTCTTGTTGTTACCAGGAGTATTTTTCATGCAATAACTTTGAAATTAACTTTTATTTCTTTCTTAATAACTATATTCATTTTGAAAAAAATGCCCGTGCACCATCAGTTACATGAATTCATTCAATTTAACAAACAATTCAGTCCTTGATTTTGAATTGCATTTCTTATTGATATTATTTGTCGAATTCAAAATTAAAGAGTTGCTCCCATCATTTTTGGTTAACAAGCCTCTTCTTTTGATTCCAAACACACTTTTTGATACATTGATCGTGAAGTATAACACATGTGGCTAAACAACCTAGTATATTAATTGATTCAAACAAGTATAAACACCAATAAAAATCCAAATCTATTTAAATCCACAGGCAAAAGGTGTCATTCATCAGGGTTAGCATTTCGTACAAATGTTAACTATTTTAATTCCTAAATAATGACAATTTCTAATCTCCTAATGTTAATTAGGCTCCTCTTGTTGTGACCAGGACTATTTTTCATGCACTAACCTTGAAATGATCTTTTGTTTCTTTCTTAATAACTATATTCATTTTGAAAAAAATACACGTGGACCTACAACTACATGTATTCATTCAAGTTAACATTAAATTCAGTCCTTGATTTTGAATTGCATTTCTTATTGATATTAATTGTAGAATTCAAAATTAAAGAGTTGCTCCAATCATTTTTGGTTAACAAGCCTATTGTTTTGATTCCAAACACACTTTTTGATACATTGATCATGAAATATAACACATGTCGCTAAACAACCTAGTATATTAATTGATTCAAACAAGTATAAACACCAATAAAAATCCAAATCTATTTAAATCCACAGGCAAAAGGTGCCATTCATCAGAATTTGCATTTCGTACAAATGTTAACTGGTTTAATTCCTAAATAATGACAATTTCTAATCACCTAATGATAATTAGGCTCCTCTTGTTGTTACCAGGACTATTTTTCATGCAATAACTTTGAAATTAACTTTTATTTCTTTCTTAATAACTATATTCATTTTGAAAAAAATGCCCGTGCACCATCAGTTACATGAATTCATTCAATTTAACAAATAATTCTGTCCTTGATTTTGAATTGCATTTCTTATTGTTATTATTTGTCGAATTCAAAATTAAAGAGTTGCTCCCATCATTTTTGGTTAACAAGACTCTTCTTTTGATTCCAAACACACTTTTTGATACATTGATCGTGAAGTATAACACATGTGGCTAAACAACCTATTATATTAATTGATTCAAACAAGTATAAACACCAATAAAAATCCAAATCTATTTAAATCCACAGGCAAAAGGTGTCATTCATCAGGGTTAGCATTTCGTATAAATGTTAACTAGTTTAATTCCTACATAATCACAATTTCTAATCTCCTAATGTTAATTAGGCTCCTCTTGTTGTGACCAGGACTATTTTTCATGCAATAACCTTGAAATTAACTTTTGTTTCATTCTTAATAACTATATTCATTTTGAAAAAAATGCACGTGGACCATCAATTACATGAATTCATTCAAGTTAACATTAAATTCAGTCCTTGATTTTGAATTGCATTTCTTATTGATATTAATTGTAGAATTCAAAATTAAAGAGTTGCTCCAATCATTTTTGGTGAACAAGCCTATTGTTTTGATTCCAAACACACTTTTTGATACATTGATCATGAAATATAACACATGTCGCTAAACAACCTAGTATATTAATTGATTCAAACAAGTATAAACACTAATAAAAATCCAAATTCATTTAAATCCACAGGCAAAAGGTGTCATTCATCAGGATTTGCATTTCATACAAATGTTAACTGGTTTAATTCCTAAATAATGACAATTTCTAATCACCTAATGATAATTAGGCTCCTCTTGTTGTTACCTGGACTATTTTTCATGCAATAACTTTGAAATTAACTTTTATTTCTTTCTTAATAACTATATTCATTTTGAAAAAAATGCCCGTGCACCATCAGTTACATGAATTCATTCAATTTAACAAATAATTCAGTCCTTGATTTTGAATTGCATTTTTATTATTGATATTATTTTGTAGAATTCAAAATTAAAGAGTTTCTCCTATCATTTTTGGTTAACAAGCCTTTTCTTTTGATTCCAAACACACTTTTTGATACATTGATCGTGAAGTATAACACATGTGGCTAAACAACCTTGTATATTAATTGATTCAAACAAGTATAAACACCAATAAAAATCCAAATCTATTTAAATCCACAGGCAAAAGGTGACATTCATCAGGGTTAGCATTTCATACAAATGGTAACTATTTTAATTCCTAAATAATGACAATTTATAATCTCCTAATGTTAATTAGGGTCCCCTTGTTGTGACCAGGACTATTTTTCATGCAATAACCTTGAAATTAACTTTTGTTTCTTTCTTAATAACTATATTCATTTTGAAAAAAATACCCGTGGACCATCAATTACATGTATCCATTCAATTTAACAAACAATTCAGTCCTTGATTTTGAGTTGCATTTCTTCTTTATATTATTTGTTGAATTCAAAATTAGAGAGTTGCTCCCATCATTTTTGGTTAACAAGCCTCTTCTTTTGATTCCAAACACACTTTTTGATACATTGATCATGAAGTATAACACATGTGGCTAAACAACCTAGTATATTAATTGATTCAAACATGTAGAAACACCAATAAAAATCCAAATCTATTTAAATCCACAGGCAAAAGGTGCCATTCATCAGGGTTAGCATTTCGTACAAATGTTAACTGGTTTAATTCCTAAATAATGACAATTTCTAATCTCCTAATGTTAATTAGTCTCCTCTTGTTGTTACCAGGACTATTTTTCATGCAATAACCTTGAAATTAACATTTGTTTCTTTCTTAAAAACTATATTCATTTTTAAAAAAATGCCCCTGGACCATCAATTACATGAATTAATTCAATTTAACAAACAATTCAGTCCTTGATTTTGAATTGCATTTCTTATTGATATTATTTGTTGAATTCAAAATTAGAGAGTTGCTCCCATCATTTTTGGTTAACAAGCCTCTTCTTTTGATTCCAAACACACTTTTTGATACATTGATCATGAAGTATAACACATGTTGCTAAACAACCTAGTAAATTATTTGATTCAAACAAGTATAAACACTAATAAAAATCCAAATCCATTTAAATCCATTGGCAAAAGGTGCCATTCATCTGGGTTTGCATATCGTACAAATGTTTTCCAGTTTAATTCCTAAATAATGAGAATTTCTAATCACCTCATGTTAATTAGGCTCCTCTTGTTGCTACCAGGACTATTTTTCATGCAATAACCTTTAAATTAACTTTTGTTTCTTTCTTAATAACTATATTCATTTTGAAAAAAATACCCGTGGACCATCAATTACATGTATCCGTTCAATTTAACAAACAATTCAGTCCTTGATTTTGAGTTGCATTTCTTCTTTATATTATTTGTTGAATTCAAAATTAAAGAGTTGCTCCCATCATTTTTGGTTAACAAGCCTCATCTTTTGATTCCCAATACACTTTTTGATACATTAATCATGAAATATAACACATGTGGCTAGACAACCTAGTATATTAATTGATTCAAACAAGTATAAACACCAATAAAAATCCAAATCTATTTAAATCCACAGGCAAAAGGTGTCATTCGTCAGGGTGTGCATTTCGTACAAATGTTAACTGGTTTAATTCCTAAATAATGAAAATTTCTAATCACCTAAAGTTAATTAGGCTCCTCTTGTTGTTACCAGGACTATTTTTCATGCAATAACTTTGAAATTAACTTTTATTTCTTTCTTAATAACTATATTAATTTTGAAAAAAATGCCCGTACACCATCAATTACATGAATTCATTCAATTTAACAAATAATTCAGTCGTTGATTTTGAATTGCATTTCTTATTGATATTATTTGTTGAATTCAAAATTAAAGAGTCGCTCCCATCATTTTTTGTTAACAAGCCTCTTCTTTTGATTCCAAACACACTTTTTGATACATTGATCATGAAGTATAACACATGTTGCTAAACAACCTAGTAAATTATTTGATTCAAACAAGTATAAACACTAATAAAAATCCAAATCCATTTAAATCCATTGGCAAAAGGTGCCATTCATCTGGGTTTGCATTTCGTACAAATAATTTCTGGTTTAATTCCTAAATAATGGGAATTTCTAATCACCTCATGTTAATTAAGCTCCTCTTGTTGTTACCGGGACTATTTTTCATGCAATAACCTTTAAATTAACTTTTGTTTCCTTCTTAATAACTATATTCATTTTGAAAAAAATACCTATGGACCATCAATTACATGAATCCATTCAATTTAACATTAAATTCAGTCCTTGATTTTGAATTGTATTTCTTCTTGATATTATTTGTTGAATTCAAAATTAAAGAGTTGCTCCCATCATTTTTGGTTAACAAGCCTCTTCTTTTGATCCCAAACACACTTTTTGATACATTGATCATGAAATATAAGACATGTGGCTAAACAACCTAGTATATTAATAGATTCAAACAAGTATAAACACCAATAAAAATCCAAATCTATTTAAATCCACAGGCAAAAGGTGCCATTCATCAGGGTTAGCATTTCGTACAAATGTTAACTAGTTTAATTCCTAAATAATGACAATTTCTAATCTCCTAATGTTAATTAGGCTCCTCTTGTTGTGACCAGGACTATTTTTCATGCAATAACCTTGAAATTAACTTTTGTTTCTTTCTTAATAACTATAATCATTTTGAAAAAAATGCCCATGGACCATCAATTACATGAATTCATTCAAGTTAACATTAAATTCAGTCCTTGATTTTGAATTGCATTTCTTATCGATACTAATTGTTGAATTCAAAATTAAATAGTTGCTCCCATCATTTTTGGTTAACAAGCGTCTTCTTTTGATTCCAAACACACTTTTTGGTACATTGATCATGAAATATAACACATGTGGCTAAACAACCTAGTATATTAATTGATTCAAACAAGTATAAACACCAATAAAAATCCAAATCTATTTAAATCCACAGGCAAAAGGTGTCATTCATCAGGGTTAGCTTTTTGTACAAATGTTAACTAGTTTAATTCCTAAATAATGACAATTTCTAATCTCCTAATGTTAATTAGGCTCCTCTTGTTGTGACCAGGACTATTTTTCATGCAATAAGCTTGAAATTAACTTTTTTTTCTTTCTTAATAACTATATTCATTTTGAAAAAAATGCACGTGGACCATCAATTACATGAATTCATTCAATTTAACAAACAATTCAGTCCTTGATTTTGAATTGCATTTCTTATTGATATTATTTTTTGTATTCAAAATTAGAGAGTTGCTCCCATCATTTTTGGTTAACAAGCCTCTTCTTTTGATTCCAAACACACTTTTTGATACATTGATCGTGAAGTATAACACATGTGGCTAAACAACCTAGTATATTAATTGATTCAAACAAGTATAAACACCAATAAAAATCCAAATCTATTTAAATCCACAGGCAAAAGGTGTCATTCATCAGGGTTAGCTTTTTGTACAAATGTTAACTAGTTTAATTCCTAAATAATGACAATTTCTAATCTCCTAATGTTAATTAGGCTCCTCTTGTTGTGACCAGGACTATTTTTCATGCAATAAGCTTGAAATTAACTTTTGTTTCATTCTTAATAACTATATTCATTTTGAAAAAAATGCACGTGGACCATCAATTACATGAATTCATTCAATTTAACAAACAATTCAGTCCTTGATTTTGAATTGCATTTCTTATTGATATTATTTTTTGAATTCAAAATTAGAGAGTTGCTCCCATCATTTTTGGTTAACAAGCCTCTTCTTTTGATTCCAAACACACTTTTTGATACATTGATCGTGAAGTATAACACATGTGGCTAAACAACCTAGTATATTAATTGATTCAAACAAGTATAAACACCAATAAAAATCCAAATCTATTTAAATCCACAGGCAAAAGGTGTCATTCATCAGGGTTAGCATTTCGTATAAATGTTAACTAGTTTAATTCCTACATAATCACAATTTCTAATCTCCTAATGTTAATTAGGCTCCTCTTGTTGTGACCAGGACTATTTTTCATGCAATAACCTTGAAATTAACTTTTGTTTCTTTCTTAATAAATATAATCATTTTGAAAAAAATGCCCATGGACCATCAATTACATGAATTCATTCAAGTTAACATTAAATTCAGTCCTTGATTTTGAATTGCATTTCTCATTGATACTAATTGTTGAATTCAAAATTAAATAGTTGCTCCCATCATTTTTGGTTAACAAGCGTCTTCTTTTGATTCCAAACACACTTTTTGATACATTGATCATGAAATATAACACATGTGGCTAAACAACCTAGTATATTAATTGATTTAAACAAGTATAAACACCAATAAAAATCCAAATCTATTTAAATCCACAGGCAAAAGGTGTCATTCATCAGGGTTAGCTTTTTGTACAAATGTTAACTAGTTTAATTCCTAAATAATGACAATTTCTAATCTCCTAATGTTAATTAGGCTCCTCTTGTTGTGACCAGGACTATTTTTCATGCAATAAGCTTGAAATTAACTTTTTTTTCTTTCTTAATAACTATATTCATTCAATTTAACAAACAATTCAGTCCTTGATTTTGAATTGCATTTCTTATTGATATTATTTTTTGAATTCAAAATTAGAGAGTTGCTCCCATCATTTTTGGTTAACAAGCCTCTTCTTTTGATTCCAAACACACTTTTTGATACATTGATCGTGAAGTATAACACATGTGGCTAAACAATCTAGTATATTAATTGATTCAAACAAGTATAAACACCAATAAAAATCCAAATCTATTTAAATCCACAGGCAAAAGGTGTCATGCATCAGGGTTAGCATTTCCTACAAATGTTAACTAGTTTAATTCCTAAATAATGACAATTTCTAATCTCCTAATGTTAATTAGGCTCCTCTTGTTGTGACCAGGACTATTTTTCATGCAATAAGCTTGAAATTAACTCTTTTTTACTTCTTAATAACTATATTCATTTTGAAAAAAATGCACGTGGACCATCAATTACATGAATTCATTCAATTTAACAAACAATTCAGTCCTTGATTTTGAATTGCATTTCTTATTGATATTATTTTTTGAATTCAAAATTAGAGAGTTGCTCCCATCATTTTTGGTTAACAAGCCTCTTCTTTTGATTCCAAAGATACTTTTTGATACATTGATCGTGAAGTATAACACATGTGGCTAAACAACCTAGTATATTAATTGATTCAAACAAGTATAAACACCAATAAAAATCCAAATCTATTTAAATCCACAGGCAAAAGGTGTCATTCATCAGGGTTAGCATTTCGTACAAATGTTAACTAGTTTAATTCCTAAATAATGACAATTTCTAATCTCCTAATGTTAATTAGGCTCCTCTTGTTGTGACCAGGACTATTTTTCATGCAATAACCTTGAAATTAACTTTTGTTTCATTCTTAATAACTATATTCATTTTGAAAAAAATGCACGTGGACGATCAATTACATGAATTCATTCAAGTTAACATTAAATTCAGTCCTTGATTTTGAATTGCATTTCTTATTGATATTAATTGTAGAATTCAAAATTAAAGAGTTGCTCCAATCATTTTTGGTTAACAAGCCTATTGTTTTGATTCCAAACACACTTTTTGATACATTGATCATGAAATATAACACATGTCGCTAAACAACCTAGTATATTAATTGATTCAAACAAGTATAAACACCAATAAAAATCCTAATCTATTGAAATCCACAGGCAAAAGGTGCCATTCATCAGGATTTGCATTTCGTACAAATGTTAACTGGTTTAATTCCTAAATAATGACAATTTCTAATCACCTAATGATAATTAGGCTTTTCTTGTTGTTACCAGGACTATTTTTCATGCAATAACTTTGAAATTAACTTTTATTTCTTTCTTAATAACTATATTCATTTTGAAAAAAATGCCCGTGCACCATCAGTTACATGAATTCATTCAATTTAACAAATAATTCAGTCCTTGATTTTGAATTGCATTTCTTATGGATATTATTTGTTGAATTCAAAATTAAAGAGTTGCTCCCATCATTTTTGGTTAACAAGACTCTTCTTTTGATTCCAAACACACTTTTTGATACATTGATCTTGAAGTATAACACATGTGGCTAAACAACCTAGTATATTAATTGATTCAAACAAGTATAAACACAAATAAAAATACAAATCCATTTAAATCCATTGGCAAAAGGTGCCATTCATCTGGGTTTGCATTTCGTACAATTGTTTTCTGGTTTAATTCCTAAATAATGAGAATTTCTAATCACCTCACGTTAATTAGGCTCCTCTTGTTGTTACCAGGACTATTTTTCGTGCAATAACCTTTAAATTAACTTTTGTTTCTTTCTTAATAAATATATTCATTTTGAAAAAAATACCCGTGGACCATCAATTACATGAATCCGTTCAATTTAACAAACAATTCAGTCCTGGATTTTGCGTTGCATTTCTTCTTTATATTATTTGTTGAATTCAAAATTAAAGAGTTGCTTCCATCATTTTTGGTTAACAAGCCTCTTCTTTTGATTCCAAACACACTTTTTGGTACATTGATCATGAAATATAAGACATGTGGCCAAACAACCTAGTATATTAATTGATTCAAACAAGTATAAACACCAATAAAAATCCAAATCTATTTAAATCCACATTCAAAAGGTGTCATTCATCAGGGTTAGCATTTCGTACAAATGTTAACTTGTTTAATTCCTTAATAATGACAATTTCTAATCTCCTAATGTTAATTAGGCTCCTCTTGTTGTTACCAGGACTATTTTTCATGCAATAACCTTGAAATTAACTTTTGTTTCTTTCTTAATAACTATAATCATTTTGAAAAAAATGCCCATGGACAATCAATTACATGAATTCATTCAAGTTAACATTAAATTCAATCCTTGATTTTGAATTGCATTTCTTATCGATACTAATTGTTGAATTCAAAATTAAATAGTTGCTCCCATCATTTTTGGTTAACAAGCGTCTTCTTTTGATTCCAAACACACTTTTTGATACATTGATCATGAAATATAACACATGTGGCTAAACAACCTAGTATATTAATTGATTCAAACAAGTATAAACACCAATAAAAATCCAAATCTATTTAAATCCATAGGCAAAAGGTGTCATTCATCAGGGTTAGGTTTTTGTTCAAATGTTAACTAGTTTAATTCCTAAATAATGACAATTTCTAATCTCCTAATGTTAATTAGGCTCCTCTTGTTGTGACCAGGACTATTTTTCATGCAATAAGCTTGAAATTAAATTTTTTTTCTTTCTTAATAACTATATTCATTTTGAAAAAAATGCACGTGGACCATCAATTACATGAATTCATTCAATTTAACAAACAATTCAGTCCTTGATTTTGAATTGCATTTCTTATTGATATTATTTTTTGAATTCAAAATTAGAGAGTTGCTCCCATCATTTTTGGTTAACAAGCCTCTTCTTTTGATTCCAAACACACTTTTTGATACATTGATCGTGAAGTATAACACATGTGGCTAAACAACCTAGTATATTAATTGATTCAAACAAGTATAAACACCAATAAAAATCCAAATCTATTTAAATCCACAGGCAAAAGGTGTCATTCATCAGGGTTAGCATTTCGTACAAATGTTAACTAGTTTAATTCCTAAATAATGAAAATTTCTAATCTCCTAATGTTAATTAGGCTCCTCTTGTTGTGACCAGGACTATTTTTAATGCAATAACCTTGAAATTAACTTTTGTTTCATTCTTAATAACTATATTCATTTTGAAAAAAATGCACGTGGACCATCAATTACATGAATTCATTCAAGTTAACATTAAATTCAGTCCTTGATTTTGAATTGCATTTCTTATTGATACTAATTGTTGAATTCAAAATTAAATAGTTGCTCCCATCATTTTTGGTTTACAAGCGTCTTCTTTTGATTCCAAACACACTTTTTGATACATTGATCATGAAATATAACACATGTCGATAAACAACCTAGTATATTAATTGATTCAAACAAGTATAAACAACAATAAAAATCCTAATCTATTTAAATCCACAGGCAAAAGGTGCCATTCATCAGGATTTGCATTTCGTACAAATGTTAACTGGTTTAATTCCTAAATAATGACAATTTCTAATCACCTAATGATAATTAGGCTCCTCTTGTTGTTACCAGGACTATTTTTCATGCAATAACTTTAAAATTAACTTTTATTTCTTTCTTAATAACTATATTCATTTTGAAAAAAATGCCCGTGCACCATTAGTTACATGAATTCATTCAATTTAACAAATAATTCAGTCCTTGATTTTGAATTGCATTTCTTATTGATATTATTTGTTGAATTCAAAATTAAAGAGTTGCTCCCATCATTTTTGGTTAACAAGACTCTTCTTTTGATTCCAAACAGACTTTTTGATACATTGATCTTGAAGTATAACACATGTGGCTAAACAACCTAGTATATTAATTGATTCAAACAAGTATAAACACTAATAAAAATCCAAATCCATTTAAATCCATTGGCCAAAGGTGCCATTCATCTGGGTTTGCATTTCGTACAAATGTTTTCTGGTTTAATTCCTAAATAATGAGAATTTCTAATCACCTCACGTGAATTAGGCTTCTCTTGTTGTTACCAGGACTATTTTTCGTGCAATAACCTTTAAATTAACTTTTGTTTCTTTCTTAATAACTATATTCATTTTGAAAAAAATACTCGTGGACCCTCAATTACATGAATCCGTTCAATTTAACAAACAATTCAGTCCTTGATTTTGAATTGCATTTCTTCTTTATATTATTTGGTGAATTCAAATTTAAAGAGTTGCTTCCATCATTTTTGGTTAACAAGCCTCTTCTTTTGATTCCAAACACACTTTTTGGTACATTGATCATGAAATATAAGACATGTGGCCAAACAACCTAGTATATTAATTGATTCAAACAAGTATAAACACCAATAAAAATCCAAATCTATTTAAATCCACATTCAAAAGGTGCCATTCATCAGGGTTAGCATTTCGTACAAATGTTAACTTGTTTAATTCCTTAATAATGACAATTTCTAATCTCCTAATGTTAATTAGGCTCCTCTTGTTGTTACCATGACTATTTTTCATGCAATAACCTTGAAATTAACTTTTGTTTCTTTCTTAATATCTATATTCATTTTGAAAAAAATGCACGTGGACCATCAATTACATGAATTCATTCAAGTTAACATTAAATTCAGTCCTTGATTTTGAATTGCATTTCTTATTGATATTAATTGAAGAATTCAAAATTAAACAGTTGCTCCAATCATTTTTGGTTACCAAGCCACTTCTTTTGATTCCAAACACACTTTTTGATACATTGATCATGAAATATAACACATGTGGCTAAACAACCTAGTATATTAATTGATTCAAACAAGTATAAACACCAATAAATATCCAAATCTATTTAAATCCACAGGCAAAAGGTGTCATTCATCAAGGTTTGCATTTCGTACAAATGTTAACTGGTTTAATTCCTAAATAATGACAATATGTAATCACCTAATGTTAATTAGGCTCCTCTTGTTGTTACCAGTACTATTTTTCATGCAATAACTTTGAAATTAACTTTTATTTCTTTCTTAATAACTATATTCATTTTGAAAAAAATGCCCGTGGACCATCAGTTACATGAATTCATTCAATTTAACAAACAATTCAGTCCTTGATTTTGAATTGCATTTCTTATTGATATTATTTGTTGAATTCAAAATGAGAAAGTTGCTCCCATCATTTTTGGTTAACAAGCGTCTTCTTTTGATTCCACACACATTTTTTATGCATTGATCGTGAAGTATAACACATGTGGCTAAACAACCTAGTATATTAATTGATTCAAACAAGTATAAACACTAATAAAAATCCAAATCCATTTAAATCCATTGGCAAAAGGTGCCATTCATCTAGGTTTGCATTTCGAACAAATGTTTTCTGGTTTAATTCCTAAATAATGAGAATTTCTAATCACCTCACGTTAATTAGGCTCCTCTTATTGTTACCAGGAATATTTTTCGTGCAATAACCTTTAAATTAACTTTTGTTTCTTTCTTAATAACTATATTCATTTTGAAAAAAATGCACGTAGACCATCAATTACATGAATTCATTCAATTTAACAAACAATTCAGTCCTTGATTTTGAATTGCATTTCTTATTGATATTATTTGTTGAATTCAAAATTAGAGAGTTTCTCCTATCATTTTTGGTTAACAAGCCTCTTCTTTTGATTCCAAACACACTTTCTGATACATTGATCGTGAAGTATAACACATGTGGCTAAACAACCTAGTATATTAATTGATTCAAACAAGTATAAACACCAATAAAAATCCAAATCTATTTAAATCCACATTCAAAAGGTGCCATTCATCAGGGTTAGCATTTCGTACAAATGTTAACTTGTTTAATTCCTTAATAATGACAATTTCTAATCTCCTAATGTTAATTAGGCTCCTCTTGTTGTTACCAGGACTATTTTTCATGCAATAACTTTGAAATTAACATTTGTTTCTTTCTTAATAACTATATTCATTTTGAAAAAAATGCACATGGACCATCAATTACATGAATTCATTCAATTTAACAAACAATTCAGTCCTTGATTTTGAATTGCATTTCCTTTTGATATTATTTGTTGAATTCAAAATTATAGAGTTGCTCCAATCATTTTTGGTTAACAAGCCTCTTCTTTTGATTCCAAACATACTTTTTGATCCATTGATCATGAAGTATAACACATGTGGCTAAACAACCTAGTATATTAATTGATTCAAACAAGTATAAACACTAATAAAAATCAAAATCCATTTAAATCCATTGGCAAAAGGTGCCATTCATCTGGGTTTGCATTTCGTACAAATGTTTTCTGGTTTAATTCCTAAATAATGAGAATTTCTAATCACCTCATGTTAATTAGGCTCCTCTTGTTGTTACCAGGACTATTTTTCGTGCAATAACCTTTAAATTAACTTTTATTTCTTTCTTAATAACTATATTCATTTTGAAAAAAATACCCATGGACCATCAATTACATGAATCCGTTCAATTTAACAAACAATTCAGTCCTTGATTTTGAATTGCATTTCTTCTTTATATTATTTGTTAAATTCAAAATTAAAGAGTTGCTTCCATCATTTTTGGTTAACAAGCCTCTTCTTTTGATTCCAAACACACTTTTTGGTACATTGATCATGAAATATAAGACATGTGGCCAAACAACCTAGTATATTAATTGATTCAAACAAGTAAAAACACCAATAAAAATCCAAATCTATTTATATCCACAGGCAAAAGGTGCCATTCATCAGGGTTTGCATTTCGTACAAATGTTAACTGGTTTAATTCCTAAATAATGACAATTTCTAATCACCTAATGTTAATTAGTCTCCTCTTGTTGTTACCAGGACTATTTTTCATGCAATAACTTTGAAATTAACTTTTATTTCTTTCTTAATAACTATATTCATTTTGAAAAAAAATGCACGTGGACCATCAATTACATGAATTCATTCAATTTAACAAACAATTCAGTCCTTGATTTTGAATTGCATTTCTTATTGATATTATTTGTTGAATTCAAAATTAGAGAGTTTCTCCTATCATTTTTGGTTAACAAGCCTCTTCTTTTGATTCCAAACTTACTTTTTGATACATTGATCATGAAGTATAACACATGTGGCTAAACAACCTAGTATATTAATTGATTCAAACAAGTATAAACACCAATAAAAATCCAAATCTATTTAAATCCACAAGCAAAAGGTGCCATTCATCAGGGTTAGCATTTCATACAAATGGTAACTATTTTAATTCCTAAATAATGACAATTTCTAATCTCCTAATGTTAATTAGGCTCCCCTTGTTGTGACCAGGACTATTTTTCATGCAATAACCTTGAAATTAACTTTTGTTTCTTTCTTAATATCTATATTCATTTTGAAAAAAATGCACGTGGACCATCTATTACATGAATTCATTCAAGTTAACATTAAATTCAGTCCTTGATTTTGAATTGCATTTCTTATTGATATTAATTGTAGAATTCAAAATTAAACAGTTGCTCCAATCATTTTTGGTTAACAAGCCACTTCTTTTGATTCCAAACACACTTTTTGATACATTGATCATGAAATATAACACATGTGGCTAAACAACCTAGTATATTAATTGATTCAAACAAGTATAAACACCAATAAATATCCAAATCTATTTAAATCCACAGGCAAAAGGTGCCATTCATCAAGGTTTGCATTTCGTACAAATGTTAACTGGTTTAATTCCTAAATAATGACAATTTCTAATCACCTAATGTTAATTAGGCTCCTCTTGTTGTTACCAGGACTATTTTTCATGCAATAACTTTGAAATTAACTTTAATTTCTTTCTTAATAACTATATTCATTTTGAAAAAAATGCTCGTGGACCAGCAATTACTTGAATTCGTTCAATTTAACAAACAATTCAGTCCTTGATTTTGAATTGCATTTCTTATTGATATTATTTGCTGAAATCAAAATGAGAGAGTTGCTCCCATCATTTTTGGTTAACAAGCCTCTTCTTTTGATTCCAAACACATTTTTTGATACATTGATCGTGAAGTATAACACATGTGGCTAAACAACCTAGTATTTTAATTGATTCAAACAAGTATAAACACTAATAAAAATCCAAATCCATTTAAATCCATGGGCAAAAGGTGCCATTCATCTAGGTTTGCATTTCGAACAAATGTTTTCTGGTTTAATTCCTAAATAATGAGAATTTCTAATGACCTCACGTGAATTAGGCTCCTCTTGTTGTTACCAGGAATATTTTTCGTCCAATAACCTTTAAATTAACTTTTGTTTCTTTCTTAATAACTATATTCATTTTGAAAAAAATACCCGTGGACCATCAATTACATGAATCCGTTCAATTTCACAAACAATTCAGTCCTTGATTTTGAATTGCATTTCTTCTTTATATTATTTGTTGAATTCAAAATTAAAGAGTTGCTTCTATCATTTTTGGTTAACAAGCCTCTTCTTTTGATTCCAAACACACTTTTTGATACATTGATCATGAAATATAACACATGTGGCTAAACAACCTAGTATATTAATTGATTCAAACAAGTATAAACACCAATAAAAATGCAAATCTATTTAAATCCACAGGCAAAAGGTGCCATTCATCAGGGTTAGCATTTCGTACAAATGTTAACTAGTTTAATTCCTAAATAATGACAATTTCTAATCACCTCATGTTAATTAGGCTCCTCTTGTTGTTACCAGGACTATTTTTCGTGCAATAACCTTTAAATTAACTTTTGTTTCTTTCTTAATAACTATATTCATTTTGAAAAAAATACCCATGGACCATCAATTACATGAATCCGTTCAATTTAACAGACAATTCAGTCCTTGATTTTGAATTGCATTTCTTCTTTATATTATTTGTTAAATTCAAAATTAAAGAGTTGCTTCCATCATTTTTGGTTAACAAGCCTCTTCTTTTGATTCCAAACACACTTTTTGGTACATTGATCATGAAATATAAGACATGTGGCCAAACAACCTAGTATATTAATTGATTCAAACAAGTAAAAACACCAATAAAGATCCAAATCTATTTATATCCACAGGCAAAAGGTGCCATTCATCAGGGTTTGCATTTCGTACAAATGTTAACTGGTTTAATTCCTAAATAATGACAATTTCTAATCACCTAATGTTAATTAGTCTCCTCTTGTTGTTACCAGGACTATTTTTCATGCAATAACTTTGAAATTAACTTTTATTTCTTTCTTAATAACTATATTCATTTTGAAAAAAAATGCACGTGGACCATCAATTACATGAATTCATTCAATTTAACAAACAATTCAGTCCTTGATTTTGAATTGCATTTCTTATTGATATTATTTGTTGAATTCAAAATTAGAGAGTTTCTCGTATCATTTTTGGTTAACAAGCCTCTTCTTTTGATTCCAAACACACTTTTTGATACATTGATCGTGAAGTATAACACATGTGGCTAAACAACCTAGTATATTAATTGATTTAAACAAGTATAAACACCAATAAAAATCCAAATCTATTTAAATCCACAAGCAAAAGGTGCCATTCATCAGGGTTAGCATTTCATACAAATGGTAACTATTTTAATTCCTAAATAATGACAATTTCTAATCTCCTAATGTTAATTAGGCTCCCCTTGTTGTGACCAGGAGTATTTTTCATGCAATAACCTTGAAATTAACTTTTGTTTCTTTCTTAATATCTATATTCATTTTGAAAAAAATGCACGTGGACCATCTATTACATGAATTCATTCAAGTTAACATTAAATTCAGTCCTTGATTTTGAATTGCATTTCTTATTGATATTAATTGAAGAATTCAAAATTAAACAGTTGCTCCAATCATTTTTGGTTACCAAGCCACTTCTTTTGATTCCAAACACACTTTTTGATACATTGATCATGAAATATAACACATGTGGCTAAACAACCTAGTATATTAATTGATTCAAACAAGTATAAACACCAATAAATATCCAAATCTATTTAAATCCACAGGCAAAAGGTGTCATTCATCACGGTTTGCATTTCGTACAAATGTTAACTGGTTTAATTCCTAAATAATGACAATTTGTAATCACCTAATGTTAATTAGGCTCCTCTTGTTGTTACCAGGACAATTTTTCATGCAATAACTTTGAAATTAACTTTTATTTCTTTCTTGATAACTATATTCATTTTGAATAAAATGCCCGTGGACCATCAGTTACATGAATTCATTCAATTTAACAAACAATTCAGTCCTTGATTTTGAATTGCATTTCTTATTGATATTATTTGTTGAATTCAAAATGAGAGAGTTGCTCCCATCATTTTTGGTTAACAAGCGTCTTCTTTTGATTCCAAACACATTTTTTGATACATTGATCGTGAAGTATAACACATGTGGCTAAACAACCAAGTATATTAATTGATTCAAACAAGTATAAACACTAATAAAAATCCAAATCCATTTAAATCCATTGGCAACAGGTGCCATTCATCTAGGTTTGCATTTCGAACAAATGTTTTCTGGTTTAATTCCTAAATAATGAGAATTTCTAATCACCTGTCGTTAATTAGGCTCCTCTTGTTGTTACCAGGAATATTTTTCGTGCAATAGCCTTTAAATTAACTTCTGTTTCTTTCTTAATAACTATATTCATTTTGAAAAAAATACCCGTGGACCATTAATTACATGAATCCGTTCAATTTCACAAACAATTCAGTCCTTAATTTTGAATTGCATTTCTTCTTTATATTATTTGTTGAATTCAAAATTAAAGAGTTGCTTCTATCATTTTTGGTTAACAAGCCTCTTCTTTTGATTCCAAACACACTTTTTGATACATTGATCAAGAAATATAACACATGTGGCTAAACAACGTAGTATATTAATTGATTCAAACAAGTATAAACACCAATAAAAATCCAAATCTATTTAAATCCACAGGCAAAAGGTGCCATTCATCAGGGTTAGCATTTCGTACAAATGTTAACTTGTTTAATTCCTTAATAATGACAATTCCTAATCTCCTAATGTTAATTAGGCTCCTCTTGTTGTTACCAGGACTATTTTTCATGCAATAACCTTGAAATTAACATTTGTTTCTTTCTTAATAACTATATTCATTTTGAAAAAAATGCCCATGGACCATCAATTACATGAATTCATTCAATTTAACAAACAATTCAGTCCTTGATTTTGAATTGCATTTCCTTTTGATATTATTTGTTGAATTCAAAATTAGAGAGTTGCTCCAATCATTTTTGGTTAACAAGCCTCTTCTTTTGATTCCAAACATACTTTTTGATCCATTGATCATGAAGTATAACACATGTGGCTAATCAACCTAGTATATTAATTGATTCAAACAAGTATAAACACTAATAAAAATCAAAATCCATTTAAATCCATTGGCAAAAGGTGTCATTCATCTGGGTTTGCATTTCGTACAAATGTTTTCTGGTTTAATTCCTAAATAATGAGAATTTCTAATCACCTCATGTTAATTAGGCTCCTCTTGTTGTTACCAGGACTATTTTTCTTGCAATAACCTTTAAATTAACTTTTGTTTCTTTCTTAATAACTATATTCATTTTGAAAAAAATACCCGTGGACCATCAATTACATGAATCCGTTCAATTTAACAAACAATTCAGTCCTTGATTTTGAATTGCATTTCTTCTTTATATTATTTGTTGAATTCAAAATTAAAGAGTTGCTTCCATCATTTTTGGTTAACAAGCCTCTTCTTTTGATTCCAAACACACTTTTTGGTACATTGATCATGAAATATAAGACATGTGGCCAAACAACCTAGTATATTAATTGATTCAAACAAGTAAAAACACCAATAAAAATCCAAATCTATTTAAATCCACAGGCAAAAGGTGCCATTCATCAGGGTTTGCATTTCGTACAAATGTTAACTGGTTTAATTCCTAAATAATGACAATTTCTAATCACCTAATGTTAATTAGTCTCCTCTTGTTGTTACCAGGACTATTTTTCATGCAATAACTTTGAAATTAACTTTTATTTCATTCTTAATAACTATGTTCATTTTGAAAAAAATGCACGTGGACCATCAATTACATGAATTCATTCAATTTAACAAACAATTCAGTCCTTGATTTTGAATTGCATTTCTTATTGATATTATTTGTTGAATTCAAAATTAGAGAGTTTCTCCTATCATTTTTGGTTAACAAGCCTCTTCTTTTGATTCCAAACACACTTTTTGATACATTGATCGTGAAGTATAACACATGTGGCTAAACAACCTAGTATATTAAATTGATTCAAACAAGTATAAACACACCAATAAAAATCCAAATCTATTTAAATCCACAGGCAAAAGGTGCCATTCATCAGGGTTAGCATTTCATACAAATGGTAACTATTTTAATTCCTAAATAATGACAATTTCTAATCTCCTAATGTTAAATAGGCTCCCCTTGTTGTGACCAGGACTATTTTTCATGCAATAACCTTGAAATTAACTTTTGTTTCTTTCTTAATATCTATATTCATTTTGAAAAAAATGCACGTGGACCATCTATTACATGAATTCATTCAAGTTAACATTAAATTCAGTCCTTGATTTTGAATTGCATTTCTTATTGATATTAATTGTAGAATTCAAAATTAAACCATTGCTCCAATCATTTTTGGTTAACAAGCCACATCTTTTGATTCCAAACACACTTTTTGATACATTGATCATGAAATATAACACATGTGGCTAAACAACCTAGTATATTAATTGATTCAAACAAGTATAAACACCAATAAATATCCAAATCTACTTAAATCCACAGGCAAAAGGTGCCATTCATCAAGGTTTGCATTTCGTACAAATGTTAACTGGTTTAATTCCTAAATAATGACAATTTCTAATCACCTAAAGTTAATTAGGCTCCTCTTGTTGTTACCAGGACTATTTTTCATGCAATAACTTTGAAATTAACTTTTATTTCTTTCTTAATAACTATATTCATTTTGAAAAAAATGCTCGTGGACCATCAATTACATGAATTCATTCAATTTAACAAACAATTCAGTCCTTGATTTTGAATTGCATTTCTTATTGATATTATTTGCTCAAATCAAAATGAGAGAGTTGCTCCCATCATTTTTGGTTAACAAGCCTCTTCTTTTGATTCCAAACACATTTTTTGATACATTGATCGTGAAGTATAACACATGTGGCTAAACAACCTAGTATATTAATTGATTCAAACAAGTATAAACACTAATAAAAATGCAAATCCATTTAAATCCATGGGCAAAAGGTGCCATTCATCTAGGTTTGCATTTCGAACAAATGTTTTCTGGTTTAATTCCTAAATAATGAGAATTTCTAATCACCTGTCGTTAATTAGGCTCCTCTTGTTGTTACCAGGAATATTTTTCGTGCAATAGCCTTTAAATTAAACTTTTGGTTTCTTTCTTAATAACTATATTCATTTTGAAAAAAATACCCGTGGACCATTAATTACATGAATTCATTCAATTTAACAAACAATTCAGTCCTTGATTTTGAATTGCATTTCTTATTGATATTATTTGCTGAAATCAAAATGAGAGAGTTGCTCCAATCATTTTTGGTTAACAAGCCACTTCTTTTGATTCCAAACACACTTTTTGATACATTGATCATGAAATATAACACATGTGGCTAAACAACCTAGTATATTAATTGATTCAAACAAGTATAAACACCAATACATATCCAAATCTATTTAAATCCACAGGCAAAAGGTGCCATTCATCAGGGTTAGCATTTCGTACAAATGTTAACTTGTTTAATTCCTTAATAATGACAATTCCTAATCTCCTAATGTTAATTAGGCTCCTCTTGTTGTTACCAGGACTATTTTTCATGCAATAACCTTGAAATTAACATTTGTTTCTTTCTTAATAACTATATTCATTTTGAAAAAAATGCCCATGGACCATCAATTACATGAATTCATTCAATTTAACAAACAATTCAGTCCTTGATTTTGAATTGCATTTCCTTTTGATATTATTTGTTGAATTCAAAA
Organism: Ceriops zippeliana; assembly: GCA_037897445.1. NCBI lineage: Eukaryota > Viridiplantae > Streptophyta > Magnoliopsida > Malpighiales > Rhizophoraceae > Ceriops > Ceriops zippeliana. The sequence goes on along the minus strand of JBAPLH010001966.1, from coordinate 16,686 downwards.
TTAGAGAGTTGCTCCAATCATTTTTGGTTAACAAGCCTCTTCTTTTGATTCCAAACATACTTTTTGATCCATTGATCATGAAGTATAACACATGTGGCTAATCAACCTAGTATATTAATTGATTCAATCAAGTATAAACACTAATAAAAATCAAAATCCATTTAAATCCATTGGCAAAAGGTGCCATTCATCTGGGTTTGCATTTCGTACAAATGTTTTCTGGTTTAATTCCTAAATAATGAGAATTTCTAATCACCTCATGTTAATTAGGCTCCTCTTGTTGTTACCAGGACTATTTTTCTTGCAATAACCTTTAAATTAACTTTTGTTTCTTTCTTAATAACTATATTCATTTTGAAAAAAATACACGTGGACCATCAATTACATGAATCCGTTCAATTTAACAAACAATTCAGTCCTTGATTTTGAATTGCATTTCTTCTTTATATTATTTGTTGAATTCAAAATTAAAGAGTTGCTTCCATCATTTTTGGTTAACAAGCCTCTTCTTTTGATTCCAAACACACTTTTTGGTACATTGATCATGAAATATAAGACATGTGGCCAAACAACCTAGTATATTAATTGATTCAAACAAGTAAAAACACCAATAAAAATCCAAATCTATTTAAATCCACAGGCAAAAGGTGCCATTCATCAGGGTTTGCATTTCGTACAAATGTTAACTGGTTTAATTCCTAAATAATGACAATTTCTAATCACCTAATGTTAATTAGTCTCCTCTTGTTGTTACTAGGACTATTTTTCATGCAATAACTTTGAAATTAACTTTTATTTCATTCTTAATAACTATATTCATTTTGAAAAAAATGCACGTGGACCATCAATTACATGAATTCATTCAATTTAACGAACAATTCAGTCCTTGATTTTGAATTGCATTTCTTATTGATATTATTTGTTGAATTCAAAATTAGAGGGTTTCTCCTATCATTTTTGGTTAACAAGCCTCTTCTTTTGATTCCAAACACACTTTTTGATACATTGATCGTGAAGTATAACACATGTGGCTAAACAACCTAGTATATTAATTGATTCAAACAAGTATAAACACCAATAAAAATCCAAATCTATTTAAATCCACAGGCAAAAAAGGTGCCATTCATCAGGGTTAGCATTTCATACAAATGGTAACTATTTTAATTCCTAAATAATGACAATTTCTAATCTCCTAATGTTAAATAGGCTCCCCTTGTTGTGACCAGGGACTATTTTTTCATGCAATAACCTTGAAATTAACTTTTGTTTCTTTCTTAATATCTATATTCATTTTGAAAAAAATGCACGTGGACCATCTATTACATGAATTCATTCAAAGTTAACATTAAATTCAATCCTTGATTTTGAATTGCATTTCTTATTGATATTTAATTGTAGAATTCAAAATTAAAACCATTGCTCCAATCATTTTTGGTTAACAAGCCACATCTTTTTTGATTCCAAACACACTTTTTGATACATTGATCAAGAAATATAACACATGTGGCTAAACAACCTAGTATATTAATTGATTCAAACAAGTATAAACACCAATAAATATCCAAATCTACTTAAATCCACAGGCAAAAGGTGCCATTCATCAAGGTTTGCATTTCGTACAAATGTTAACTGGTTTAATTCCTAAATAATGACAATTTCTAATCACCTAAAGTTAATTAGGCTCCTCTTGTTGTTACCAGGACTATTTTTCATGCAATTACTTTGAAATTAACTTTTATTTCTTTCTTAATAACTATATTCATTTTGAAAAAAATGCTCGTGGACCATCAATTACATGAATTCATTCAATTTAACAAACAATTCAGTCCTTGATTTTGAATTGCATTTCTTATTGATATTATTTGCTCAAATCAAAATGAGAGAGTTGCTCCCATCATTTTTGGTTAACAAGCCTCTTCTTTTGATTCCACACACATTTTTTGATACATTGATCGTGAAGTATAACACATGTGGCTAAACAACCTAGTATATTAATTGATTCAAACAAGTATAAACACTAATGAAAATCCTAATCCGTTTAAATCCATTGGCAAATGGTGCCATTCATCTAGGTTTGCATTTCGAACAAATGTTTTCTGGTTTAATTCCTAAATAATGAGAATTTCTAATCACCTCAAGTTAATTAGGCTCCTCTTGTTGTTACCAGGAATATTTTTCATTCAATAACCTTTAAATTAACGTTTGTTTCTTTCTTAATAACTATATTCATTTTGAAAAAAATACTCGTGGACCATCAATTACATGAATCCGTTCAATTTCACAAACAATTCAGTCCTTGATTTTGAATTGCATTTCTTCTTTATATTATTTGTTGAATTCAAAATTAGAGAGTTGCTCCAATCATTTTTGGTTAACAAGCCTCTTCTTTTGATTCCAAACATACTTTTTGATCCATTGATCATGATGTATAACGCATGTGGCTAAACAACCTAGTATATTAATTGATTCAAACAAGTATAAACACTAATAAAAATCAAAATCCATTTAAATCCATTGGCAAAAGGTGCCATTCATCTGGGTTTGCATTTCGTACAAATGTTTTCTGGTTTAATTCGTAAATAATGAGAATTTCTAATCACCTCATGTTAATTAGGCTCCTCTTGTTGTTATCAGGACTATTTTTCGTGCAATAACCTTTAAATTAACTTTTGTTTCTTTCTTAATAACTATATTCATTATGAAAAAAATACCCGTGGACCATCAATTACATGAATCCGTTCAATTTAACAAACAATTCAGTCCTTGATTTTGAATTGCATTTCTTCTTTATATTATTTGTTGAATTCAAAATTAAACAGTTGCTCCAATCATTTTTGGTTAACAAGCCACTTCTTTTGATTCCAAACACACTTTTTGATACATTGATCATGAAATATAACACATGTGGCTAAACAACCTAGTATATTAATTGATTCAAACAAGTATAAACACCAATAAAAATGCAAATCTATTTAAATCCACAGGCAAAAGGTGCCATTCATCAGGGTTAGCATTTCGTACAAATGTTAACTAGTTTAATTGCTAAATAATGACAATTGCTAATCTCCTAATGTTAATTAGGCTCCTCTTGTTGTTACCAGGACTATTTTTCATGCAATAACCTTGAAATTAAAATTTTTTCTTTCTTAAAAACTATATTCATTTTGAAAAAAATGCACGTGGACCATCAATTACATGAATTCATTCAATTTAACAAACAATTCAGTCCTTGATTTTGAATTGCATTTCTTATTGATATTATTTGTTGAATTCAAAATTAGAGAGTTGCTCACATCATTTTTGGTTAACAAGCCTCTTCTTTTGATTCCAAACACACTTTTTGATACATTGATCGTGAAGTATAACACATGTGGCTAAACAACCTAGTATATTAATTGATTCAAACAAGTATAAACACCAATTAAAATCCAAATCTATTTAAATCCACAGGCAAAAGGTGCCATTCATCAGGGAGAGCATTTCGTACAAATGTTAACTAGTTTAATTCCTAAATAATGACAATTTCTAATCTCCTAATGTTAATTAGGCTCCTCTTGTTGTGACCAGGACTATTTTTCATGCAATAACCTTGAAATTAACTTTTGTTTCTTTCTTAATAACTATAATCATTTTGAAAAAAATGCCCGTGGACCATCAATTACATGAATTCATTCAAGTTAACATTAAATTCAGTCCTTGATTTTGAATTGCATTTCTTATTGATATTAATTGTAGAATTCAAAATTAAAGAGTTGCTCCCATCATTTTTGGTTAACAAGCCTCTTCTTTTGATTCCAAACACATTTTTTGATACATTGATCGTGAAGTATAACACATGTGGCTAAACAACCTAGTATATTAATTGATTCAAACAAGTATAAACACTAATAAAAATCCAAATCCATTTAAATCCATGGGCAAAAGGTGCCATTCATCTAGGTTTGCATTTCGAACAAATGTTTTCTAGTTTAATTCCTAAATAATGAGAATTTCTAATCACCTGTCGTTAATTAGGCTCCTCTTGTTGTTACCAAGAATATTTTTCGTGCAATAGCCTTTAAATTAACTTTTGTTTCTTTCTTAATAACTATATTCATTTTGAAAAAAATACCCGTGGACCATTAATTACATGAATTCATTCAATTTAACAAACAATTCAGTCCTTGATTTTGAATTGCATTTCTTATTGATATTATTTGCTGAAATCAAAATGAGAGAGTTGCTCCAATCATTTTTGGTTAACAAGCCACTTCTTTTGATTCCAAACACACTTTTTGATACATTGATCATGAAATATAACACATGTGGCTAAACAACCTAGTATATTAATTGATTCAAACAAGTATAAACACCAATAAATATCCAAATCTATTTAAATCCACAAGCAAAAGGTGCCATTCATCAGGGTTAGCATTTCGTACAAATGTTAACTTGTTTAATTCCTTAATAATGACAATTCCTAATCTCCTAATGTTAATTAGGCTCCTCTTGTTGTTACGAGGACTATTTTTCATGCAATAACCTTGAAATTAACATTTGTTTCTTTCTTAATAACTATATTCATTTTGAAAAAAATGCCCATGGACCATCAATTACATGAATTCATTCAATTTAACAAACAATTCAGTCCTTGATTTTGAATTGCATTTCCTTTTGATATTATTTGTTGAATTCAAAATTAGAGAGTTGCTCCAATCATTTTTGGTTAACAAGCCTCTTCTTTTGATTCCAAACATACTTTTTGATCCATTGATCATGAAGTATAACACATGTGGCTAATCAACCTAGTATATTAATTGATTCAAACAAGTATAAACACTAATAAAAAATCAAAATCCATTTAAATCCATTGGCAAAAGGTGCCATTCATCTGGGTTTGCATTTCGTACAAATGTTTTCTGGTTTAATTCCTAAATAATGAGAATTTCTAATCACCTCATGTTAATTAGGCTCCTCTTGTTGTTACCAGGACTATTTTTCTTGCAATAACCTTTAAATTAACTTTTGTTTCTTTCTTAATAACTATATTCATTTTGAAAAAAATACCCGTGGACCATCAATTACATGAATCCGTTCAATTTAACAAACAATTCAGTCCTTGATTTTGAATTGCATTTCTTCTTTATATTATTTGTTGAATTCAAAATTAAAGAGTTGCTTCCATCATTTTTGGTTAACAAGCCTCTTCTTTTGATTCCAAACACACACTTTTTGGTACATTGATCATGAAATATAAGACATGTGGCCAAACAACCTAGTATATTAATTGATTCAAACAAGTAAAAACACCAATAAAAATCCAAATCTATTTAAATCCACAGGCAAAAGGTGCCATTCATCAGGGTTTGCATTTCGTACAAATGTTAACTGGTTTAATTCCTAAATAATGACAATTTCTAATCACCTAATGTTAATTAGTCTCCTCTTGTTGTTACCAGGACTATTTTTCATGCAATAACTTTGAAATTAACTTTTATTTCATTCTTAATAACTATGTTCATTTTGAAAAAAATGCACGTGGACCATCAATTACATGAATTCATTCAATTTAACAAACAATTCAGTCCTTGATTTTGAATTGCATTTCTTATTGATATTATTTGTTGAATTCAAAATTAGAGAGTTTCTCCTATCATTTTTGGTTAACAAGCCTCTTCTTTTGATTCCAAACACACTTTTTGATACATTGATCGTGAAGTATAACACATGTGGCTAAACAACCTAGTATATTAATTGATTCAAACAAGTATAAACACCAATAAAAATCCAAATCTATTTAAATCCACAGGCAAAAGGTGCCATTCATCAGGGTTAGCATTTCATACAAATGGTAACTATTTTAATTCCTAAATAATGACAATTTCTAATCTCCTAATGTTAAATAGGCTCCCCTTGTTGTGACCAGGACTATTTTTCATGCAATAACCTTGAAATTAACTTTTGTTTCTTTCTTAATATCTATATTCATTTTGAAAAAAATGCACGTGGACCATCTATTACATGAATTCATTCAAGTTAACATTAAATTCAGTCCTTGATTTTGAATTGCATTTCTTATTGATATTAATTGTAGAATTCAAAATTAAACCATTGCTCCAATCATTTTTGGTTAACAAGCCACATCTTTTGATTCCAAACACACTTTTTGATACATTGATCATGAAATATAACACATGTGGCTAAACAACCTAGTATATTAATTGATTCAAACAAGTATAAACACCAATAAATATCCAAATCTACTTAAATCCACAGGCAAAAGGTGCCATTCATCAAGGTTTGCATTTCGTACAAATGTTAACTGGTTTAATTCCTAAATAATGACAATTTCTAATCACCTAAAGTTAATTAGGCTCCTCTTGTTGTTACCAGGACTATTTTTCATGCAATAACTTTGAAATTAACTTTTATTTCTTTCTTAATAACTATATTCATTTTGAAAAAAATGCTCGTGGACCATCAATTACATGAATTCATTCAATTTAACAAACAATTCAGTCCTTGATTTTGAATTGCATTTCTTATTGATATTATTTGCTCAAATCAAAATGAGAGAGTTGCTCCCATCATTTTTGGTTAACAAGCCTCTTCTTTTGATTCCAAACACATTTTTTGATACATTGATCGTGAAGTATAACACATGTGGCTAAACAACCTAGTATATTAATTGATTCAAACAAGTATAAACACTAATAAAAATGCAAATCCATTTAAATCCATGGGCAAAAGGTGCCATTCATCTAGGTTTGCATTTCGAACAAATGTTTTCTGGTTTAATTCCTAAATAATGAGAATTTCTAATCACCTGTCGTTAATTAGGCTCCTCTTGTTGTTACCAGGAATATTTTTCGTGCAATAGCCTTTAAATTAACTTTTGTTTCTTTCTTAATAACTATATTCATTTTGAAAAAAATACCCGTGGACCATTAATTACATGAATTCATTCAATTTAACAAACAATTCAGTCCTTGATTTTGAATTGCATTTCTTATTGATATTATTTGCTGAAATCAAAATGAGAGAGTTGCTCCAATCATTTTTGGTTAACAAGCCACTTCTTTTGATTCCAAACACACTTTTTGATACATTGATCATGAAATATAACACATGTGGCTAAACAACCTAGTATATTAATTGATTCAAACAAGTATAAACACCAATACATATCCAAATCTATTTAAATCCACAGGCAAAAGGTGCCATTCATCAGGGTTAGCATTTCGTACAAATGTTAACTTGTTTAATTCCTTAATAATGACAATTCCTAATCTCCTAATGTTAATTAGGCTCCTCTTGTTGTTACGAGGACTATTTTTCATGCAATAACCTTGAAATTAACATTTGTTTCTTTCTTAATAACTATATTCATTTTGAAAAAAATGCCCATGGACCATCAATTACATGAATTCATTCAATTTAACAAACAATTCAGTCCTTCATTTTGAATTGCATTTCTTATTGATATTATTTGCTGAAATCAAAATGAGAGAGTTGCTCCCATCATTTTTGGTTAACAAGCCTCTTCTTTTGATTCCACACACATTTTTTGATACATTGATCGTGAAGTATAACACATGTGGCTAAACAACCTAGTATATTAATTGATTCAAACAAGTATAAACACTAATGAAAATCCAAATCCGTTTAAATCCATTGGCAAATGGTGCCATTCATCTAGGTTTGCATTTCGAACAAATGTTTTCTGGTTTAATTCCTAAATAATGAGAATTTCTAATCACCTCACGTTAATTAGGCTCCTCTTGTTGTTACCAGGAATATTTTTCATTCAATAACCTTTAAATTAACGTTTGTTTCTTTCTTAATAACTATATTCATTTTGAAAAAAATACCCGTGGACCATCAATTACATGAATCCGTTCAATTTCACAAACAATTCAGTCCTTGATTTTGAATTACATTTCTTCTTTATATTATTTTTTGAATTCAAAATTAGAGAGTTGCTCCAATCATTTTTGGTTAACAAGCCTCTTCTTTTGATTCCAAACATACTTTTTGATCCATTGATCATGATGTATAACGCATGTGGCTAAACAACCTAGTATATTAATTGATTCAAACAAGTATAAACACTAATAAAAATCAAAATCCATTTAAATCCATTGGCAAAAGGTGCCATTCATCTGGGTTTGCATTTCGTACAAATGTTTTCTGGTTTAATTTCGTAAATAATGAGAATTTTCTAATCACCTCATGTTAATTAGGCTCCTCTTGTTGTTATCAGGACTATTTTTCGTGCAATAACCTTTAAATTAACTTTTGTTTCTTTCTTAATAACTATATTCATTTTGAAAAAAATACCCGTGGACCATCAATTACATGAATCCGTTCAATTTAACAAACAATTCAGTCCTTGATTTTGAATTGCATTTCTTCTTTATATTATTTGTTGAATTCAAAATTAAACAGTTGCTCCAATCATTTTTGGTTAACAAGCCACTTCTTTTGATTCCAAACACACTTTTTGATACATTGATCATGAAATATAACACATGTGGCTAAACAACCTAGTATATTAATTGATTCAAACAAGTATAAACACCAATAAAAATGCAAATCTATTTAAATCCACATGCAAAAGGTGCCATTCATCAGGGTTAGCATTTCGTACAAATGTTAACTAGTTTAATTGCTAAATAATGACAATTGCTAATCTCCTAATGTTAATTAGGCTCCTCTTGTTGTTACCAGGACTATTTTTCATGCAATAACCTTGAAATTAAAATTTTTTCTTTCTTAAAAACTATATTCATTTTGAAAAAAATGCACGTGGACCATCAATTACATGAATTCATTCAATTTAACAAACAATTCAGTCCTTGATTTTGAATTGCATTTCTTATTGATATTATTTGTTGAATTCAAAATTAGAGAGTTGCTCACATCATTTTTGGTTAACAAGCCTCTTCTTTTGATTCCAAACACACTTTTTGATACATTGATCGTGAAGTATAACACATGTGGCTAAACAACCTAGTATATTAATTGATTCAAACAAGTATAAACACCAATTAAAATCCAAATCTATTTAAATCCACAGGCAAAAGGTGCCATTCATCAGGGATAGCATTTCGTACAAATGTTAACTAGTTTAATTCCTAAATAATGACAATTTCTAATCTCCTAATGTTAATTAGGCTCCTCTTGTTGTGACCAGGACTATTTTTCATGCAATAACCTTGAAATTAACTTTTGTTTCTTTCTTAATAACTATAATCATTTTGAAAAAAATGCCCGTGGACCATCAATTACATGAATTCATTCAAGTTAACATTAAATTCAGTCCTTGATTTTGAATTGCATTTCTTATTGATATTAATTGTAGAATTCAAAATTAAAGAGTTGCTCCCATCATTTTTGGTTAACAAGCCTCTTCTTTTGATTCCAAACACACTTTTTGATCCATTGACCTTGAAATATAACCCATGTGGTTAAACAACCTAGTATATTAATTGATTCAAACAAGTATAAACACTAATAAAAATCCAAATCCATGTAAATCCATGGGAAAAAGGTGCCATTCATCTAGGTTTGCATTTCGAACAAATGTTTTCTGGTTTAATTCCTAAATAATGAGAATTTCTAATCACCTGTCGTTAATTAGGCTCCTCTTATTATTACCAGGAATATTTTTCGTGCAATAGCCTTTAAATTAACTTTTGTTTCTTTCTTAATAACTATATGCATTTTGAAAAAAATACCCGTGGACCATTAATTACATGAATTCATTCAATTTAACAAACAATTCAGTCCTTGATTTTGAATTACATTTCTTATTGATATTATTTGCTGAAATCAAAATGAGAGAGTTGCTCCAATCATTTTTGGTTAACAAGCCACTTCTTTTGATTCCAAACACACTTTTTGATACATTGATCATGAAATATAACACATGTGGCTAAACAACCTAGTATATTAATTGATTCAATCAAGTATAAACACCAATAAATATCCAAATCTATTTAAATCCACAGGCAAAACGTGCCATTCATCAAGGTTTGCATTTCGTACAAATGTTAACTGGTTTAATTCCTAAATAATGACAATTTCTAATCACCTAATGTTAATTAGGCTCCTCTTGTTGTTACCAGGACTATTTTTCATGCAATAACTTTGAAATTAACTTCTATTTCTTTCTTAATAACTATATTCATTTTGAAAAAAATACTCGTGGACCATCAATTACATGAATTCATTCAATTTAACAAACAATTCAGTCCTTGATTTTGAATTGCATTTCTTATTGATATTATTTGCTCAAATCAAAATGAGAGAGTTGCTCCCATCATTTTTGGTTAACAAGCCTCTTCTTTTGATTCCAAACACATTTTTTGATACATTGATCGTGAAGTATAACACATGTGGCTAAACAACCTAGTATATTAATTGATTCAAACAAGTATAAACACTAATAAAAATCCAAATCCATTTAAATCCATGGGCAAAAGGTGCCATTCATCTAGGTTTGCATTTCGAACAAATGTTTTCTAGTTTAATTGCTAAATAATGACAATTGCTAATCTCCTAATGTTAATTAGGCTCCTCTTGTTGTTACCAGGACTATTTTTCATGCAATAACCTTGAAATTAAAATTTTTTCTTTCTTAAAAACTATATTCATTTTGAAAAAAATGCACGTGGACCATCAATTACATGAATTCATTCAATTTAACAAACAATTCAGTCCTTGATTTTGAATTGCATTTCTTATTGATATTATTTGTTGAATTCAAAATTAGAGAGTTGCTCACATCATTTTTGGTTAACAAGCCTCTTCTTTTGATTCCAAACACACTTTTTGATACATTGATCGTGAAGTATAACACATGTGGCTAAACAACCTAGTATATTAATTGATTCAAACAAGTATAAACACCAATTAAAATCCAAATCTATTTAAATCCACAGGCAAAAGGTGCCATTCATCAGGGATAGCATTTCGTACAAATGTTAACTAGTTTAATTCCTAAATAATGACAATTTCTAATCTCCTAATGTTAATTAGGCTCCTCTTGTTGTGACCAGAACTATTTTTCATGCAATAACCTTGAAATTAACTTTTGTTTCTTTCTTAATAACTATATAATCATTTTGAAAAAAATGCCCGTGGACCATCAATTACATGAATTCATTCAAGTTAACATTAAATTCAGTCCTTGATTTTGAATTGCATTTCTTATTGATATTAATTGTAGAATTCAAAATTAAAGAGTTGCTCCCATCATTTTTGGTTAACAAGCCTCTTCTTTTGATTCCAAACACACTTTTTGATCCATTGACCTTGAAATATAACCCATGTGGTTAAACAACCTAGTATATTAATTGATTCAAACAAGTATAAACACTAATAAAAATCCAAATCCATGTAAATCCATGGGAAAAAGGTGCCATTCATCTAGGTTTGCATTTCGAACAAATGTTTTCTGGTTTAATTCCTAAATAATGAGAATTTCTAATCACCTGTCGTTAATTAGGCTCGTCTTATTATTACCAGGAATATTTTTCGTGCAATAGCCTTTAAATTAACTTTTGTTTCTTTCTTAATAACTATATGCATTTTGAAAAAAATACCCGTGGACCATTAATTACATGAATTCATTCAATTTAACAAACAATTCAGTCCTTGATTTTGAATTACATTTCTTATTGATATTATTTGCTGAAATCAAAATGAGAGAGTTGCTCCAATCATTTTTGGTTAACAAGCCACTTCTTTTGATTCCAAACACACTTTTTGATACATTGATCATGAAATATAACACATGTGGCTAAACAACCTAGTATATTAATTGATTCAATCAAGTATAAACACCAATAAATATCCAAATCTATTTAAATCCACAGGCAAAACGTGCCATTCATCAAGGTTTGCATTTCGTACAAATGTTAACTGGTTTAATTCCTAAATAATGACAATTTCTAATCACCTAATGTTAATTAGGCTCCTCTTGTTGTTACCAGGACTATTTTTCATGCAATAACTTTGAAATTAACTTTTATTTCTTTCTTAATAACTATATTCATTTTGAAAAAAATGCTCGTGGACCATCAATTACATGAATTCATTCAATTTAACAAACAATTCAGTCCTTGATTTTGAATTGCATTTCTTATTGATATTATTTGCTCAAATCAAAATGAGAGAGTTGCTCCCATCATTTTTGGTTAACAAGCCTCTTCTTTTGATTCCAAACACATTTTTTGACACATTGATCGTGAAGTATAACACATGTGGCTAAACAACCTAGTATATTAATTGATTCAAACAAGTATAAACACTAATAAAAATCCAAATCCATTTAAATCCATGGGCAAAAGGTGCCATTCATCTAGGTTTGCATTTCGAACAAATGTTTTCTAGTTTAATTCCTAAATAATGAGAATTTCTAATCACCTGTCGTTAATTAGGCTCCTCTTGTTGTTACCAGGAATATTTTTCGTGCAATAGCCTTTAAATTAACTTTTGTTTCTTTCTTAATAACTATATTCATTTTGAAAAAAATACCCGTGGACCATTAATTACATGAATTCATTCAATTTAACAAACAATTCAGTCCTTGATTTTGAATTGCATTTCTTATTGATATTATTTGCTGAAATCAAAATGAGAGAGTTGCTCCAATCATTTTTGGTTAACAAGCCACTTCTTTTGATGCCAAACACACTTTTTGATACATTGATCATGAAATATAACACATGTGGCTAAACAACCTAGTATATTAATTGATTCAAACAAGTATCAACACCAATAAATATCCAAATCTATTTAAATCCACAGGCAAAAGGTGCCATTCATCAGGGTTAGCATTTCGTACAAATGTTAACTTGTTTAATTCCTTAATAATGACAATTCCTAATCTCCTAATGTTAATTAGGCTCCTCTTGTTGTTACCAGGACTATTTTTCATGCAATAACCTTGAAATTAACATTTGTTTCTTTCTTAAAAACTATATTCATTTTGAAAAAAATGCACGTGGACCATCAATTACATGAATTCATTCAATTTAACAAACAATTCAGTCCTTGATTTTCAATTGCATTTCTTATTGATATTATTTGTTGAATTCAAAATTAGAGAGTTGCTCCCATCATTTTTGGTTAACAAGCCTCTTCTTTTGATTCCAAACACACTTTTTGATACATTGATCGTGAAGTATAACACATGTGGCTAAACAACCTAGTATATTAATTGATTCAAACAAGTATAAACACCAATAAAAATCCAAATCTATTTAAATCCACAGGCAAAAGGTGCCATTCATCAAGGATAGCATTTCGTACAAATGTTAACTAGTTTAATTCCTAAATAATGACAATTTCTAATCTCCTAATGTTAATTAGGCTCCTCTTGTTGTGACCAGGACTATTTTTCATGCAATAACCTTGAAATTAACTTTTGTTTCTTTCTTAATAACTATAATCATTTTGAAAAAAATGCCCGTGGACCATCAATTACATGAATTCATTCAAGTTAACATTAAATTCAGTCCTTGATTTTGAATTGCATTTCTTATTGATATTAATTGTAGAATTCAAAATTAAAGAGTTGCTCCCATCATTTTTGGTTAACAAGCCTCTTCTTTAGATTCCAAACACACTTTTTGATCCATTGACATTGAAATATAACACATGTGGTTAAACAACCTAGTATATTAATTGATTCAAACAAGTATAAACACCAATAAAAATCCAAATCTATTTAAATTCGTCGGCCAAAGGTGTCACTCATCATGGTTTGCATTTCGTAAAAATGTTAACTGGTTTAATTCCTAAATAATGAGAATTTCTAATCACCTCATGTTAATTACGCTCCTCTTGTTGTTACCAGGACTATTTTTTATGCAATAACCTTGAAATTAACTTTTTTTACTCTCCTCATAACAATATTCATTTTGGAAAAAAATGCACGTGGACCATCAATTACATGAATTCATTCAATTTAAAAAACAATTCAGTCCTTGATTTTGAATAGCATTTCTTATTGATATTAATTGTTGAATTCAAAATTAAATAGTTGCTCCCATCATTTTTGGTTAACAAGCGTCTTCTTTTGATTCCAAACACACTTTTTGATACATTGATCATGAAATATAACACATGTGGCTAAACAACCTAGTATATTAATTGATTCAAACAAGTATAAACACCAATAAAAATCCAAATCTATTTAAATCCACAGGCAAAAGGTGCCATTCATCAGGGTTAGCTTTTCGTACAAATGTTAACTAGTTTAATTCCTAAATAATGACAATTTCTAATCTCCTAATGTTAATTAGGCTCCTCTTGTTGTGACCAGGACTATTTTTCATGCAATACGCTTGAAATTAACTTTTTTTTCTTTCTTAATAACTATATTCATTTTGAAAAAAATACCCGTGGACCATCAATTACATGAATCCGTTCAATTTAACAAACAATTCAGTCCTTGATTTTGAATTGCATTTCTTATTGATATTATTTGCTCAAATCAAAATGAGAGAGTTGCTCCCATCATTTTTGGTTAACAAGCCTCTTCTTTTGATTCCAAACACATTTTTTGATACATTGATCGTGAAGTATAACACATGTGGCTAAACAACCTAGTATATTAATTGATTCAAACAAGTATAAACACTAATAAAAATCCAAATCCATTTAAATCCATGGGCAAAAGGTGCCATTCATCTAGGTTTGCATTTCGAACAAATGTTTTCTGGTTTAATTCCTAAATAATGAGAATTTCTAATCACCTGTCGTTAATTAGGCTCCTCTTGTTGTTACCAGGAATATTTTTCGTGCAATAGCCTTTAAATTAACTTTTGTTTCTTTCTTAATAACTATATTCATTTTGAAAAAAATACCCGTGGACCATTAATTACATGAATTCATTCAATTTAACAAACAATTCAGTCCTTGATTTTTGAATTGCATTTCTTATTGATATTATTTGCTTGAAATCAAAATGAGAGAGTTGCTCCAATCATTTTTTTGGTTAACAAGCCACTTCTTTTGATTCCAAACACACTTTTTGATACATTGATCATGAAATATAACACATGTGGCTAAACAACCTAGTATATTAATTGATTCAAACAAGTATAAACACCAATAAAAATCCAAATCTATTTAAATCCACAGGCAAAAGGTGCCATTCATCAGGGTTAGCATTTCGTACAAATGTTAACTAGTTTAAATTCCTAAATAATGACAATTTTCTAATCTCCTAATGTTAATTAGGCTCCTCTTGTTGTGACCAGGACTATTTTTTCATGCAATAAGCTTGAAATTAACTTTTTTTTCTTTCTTAATAACTATATTCATTTTGAAAAAAATACCCGTGGACCATCAATTACATGAATCCGTTCAATTTAACAAACAATTCAGTCCTTGATTTTGAATTGCATTTCTTATTGATATTATTTGCTCAAATCAAAATGAGAGAGTTGCTCCCATCATTTTTGGTTAACAAGCCTCTTCTTTTGATTCCAAACACATTTTTTGATACATTGATCGTGAAGTATAACATGTGGCTAAACAACCTAGTATATTAATTGATTCAAACAAGTATAAACACTAATAAAAATCCAAATCCATTTAAATCCATGGGCAAAAGGTGCCATTCATCTAGGTTTGCATTTCGAACAAATGTTTTCTGGTTTAATTCCTAAATAATGAGAATTTCTAATCACCTGTCGTTAATTAGGCTCCTCTTGTTGTTACCAGGAATATTTTTCGTGCAATAGCCTTTAAATTAACTTTTGTTTCTTTCTTAATAACTATATTCATTTTGAAAAAAATACCCGTGGACCATTAATTACATGAATTCATTCAATTTAACAAACAATTCAGTCCTTGATTTTGAATTGCATTTCTTATTGATATTATTTGCTGAAATCAAAATGAGAGAGTTGCTCCAATCATTTTTGGTTAACAAGCCACTTCTTTTGATTCCAAACACACTTTTTGATACATTGATCATGAAATATAACACATGTGGCTAAACAACCTAGTATATTAATTGATTCAAACAAGTATAAACATCAATAAAAATCCAAATCTATTTAAATCCACAGGCAAAAGGTGCCATTCATCAGGGTTAGCTTTTCGTACAAATGTTAACTAGTTTAATTCCTAAATAATGACAATTTCTAATCTCCTAATGTTAATTAGGCTCCTCTTGTTGTGACCAGGACTATTTTTCATGCAATAAGCTTGAAATTAACTTTTTTTTCTTTCTTAATAACTATATTCATTTTGAAAAAAATACCCGTGGACCATCAATTACATGAATCCGTTCAATTTAACAAACAATTCAGTCCTTGATTTTGAATTGCATTTCTTCTTTATATTATTTGTTGAATTCAAAATTAAACAGTTGCTCCAATCATTTTTGGTTAACAAGCCACTTCTTTTGATTCCAAACACACTTTTTGATACATTGATCATGAAATATAACACATGTGGCTAAACAACCTAGTATATTAATTGATTCAAACAAGTATAAACACCAATAAAAATGCAAATCTATTTAAATCCACATGCAAAAGGTGCCATTCATCAGGGTTAGCATTTCGTACAAATGTTAACTAGTTTAATTGCTAAATAATGACAATTGCTAATCTCCCTAATGTTAATTAGGCTCCTCTTGTTGTGACCAGGACTATTTTTCATGCAATAAGCTTGAAAGTA